>KI422717.1:7391-52939 GCA_000473375.1 Anopheles culicifacies | reverse complement strand
ATCAAGTTCTGGATCGGTAGCGTACGGCGGCATAGTTCACACCTGCGAGCGTAAAATAAGTTCACCCGTTTCCCCTTCGCATAGGACGCGCGCGTAGTTGAATAATATAAATTCCTTCTTTTATCGAGCTTCTCGATCATGGTTCGTAGTTAGATTCGCCGGACCGCATCGTTGGCCGATCGTTAACAGTTTAATTAATTTAATTACTGCTTCATTCTTCTCTTCTGCACCGCTCGTACTGGTGGCAGATTCAAATTCATCATGGCATTCGTCGTCGACGTCGGCGTCGCCAGGAGGGGGAGAATTAAAACTTTGCTCTTGGTGCGATTTCGTTTTTGTATCCCATTTTTCATTGCCTCTGGCATCATGAAGAACCGCATTTTTAAAACGCTTTAAAATGACGCTTTTAATCAGCGGAAATATAGCAAACGCATATCTACATCAACAACTCCATACACAACACCACTGGCACTGGCATGCTGCGTCGTGTGCTCAACGAAGCCCCACGGCGATCTGAGCCAGCTGATAAGATCGAGCTGGTGTGTGATCGATTTTTTTAAACGAAAAACTCTTTCTTTAGCTGCCCTCTTCTCCTACTTCTCCTTCACCATCGGTGGAAATCAGTGGACGGGGCCGGCCGCTTTTCGTAACGAACGATTTTTATTATTATGCGGCTACGTTTTCTTTTAATAGGGCCTCCCCGTTTTACGACTGAACGCATCGATTCGTCGGAAAATGACAAACGATGGAAAACCATCCGATCAGATTGCATCTGCGTTATGTCATCTTCATCAAGCTGAGTGTTCACGAGCGGTGCAAAGCTGGCATTCATTTGATTGAGAATTAATTATTTCTCTTCGTGTTTCAATGAATAAATTAATTATTTCTCTTCGTGTTTCAATTCATGCTCCACGAGGGACGAGCTGTGGACCACGGGTTTGCCAATATTAAATCGTATGGATCTTTTCGTTCGAAACGAATGGCAGTAAAATGCGGCGAAAAGGCTTGCGTGATTAAATCAATGATGTATGTAAGATTTGTTCAACTCAAAGAAATAGATCCAACCCATGGCACTTGGCAAGTGAAATATGTTTTCTTTCAGCTGATGGGAAGCTGTATCTTATTTCTAATGCGAATTTAAATGTTACACCAATAACGCCTTCAAACGAATGCATCCTTACACATCACTTAATGACATGTCCGGAAAACACGTCACTTAACTTCTCATTCGAAGTAAAGACATCTCCGCTAAACGCACCGCTTTTTACCGTTTGACCACACGATGTCACCGATTGTCAACCGATCGTTACAAATCTGTGCGATCCGAGTAAGATATAGGGACAGATTGCAGTTTCCCGATAAGTGTCATGCCATTTCCCTCTGGCTTTGGTTCCTCTACGATTGTATCTGCCGCTATCAACTCAATTTTACCATCCACACCGCTAAGTAAAAAAAAAAACCCCCAAAGTGCTTCTTAGTCTGACCCAGTCCCACAGCAGCCCACGCACTGTCGTCCAGAAGTCCTTTGGCGCAAACCATGCCGACGTTTCTCTCTGGAATGCGCTTCGGTTTATTTGCTCCTAATGATGGTTTACGATGGAACATGCGAGCGAGCATCGGAAAGATGCAAGCAACCAACAAGTCTAACAGGCTCAACAGGCGCCTATCGCCCTCTGCATCGTAATGTACCTCTAGCGCAATGTGAGACGTTATCGGAACACTCGTCTTCACCATTTTACTTCGTCTGTGGCACTGCTCACTCTCTCTCTCCCCTTTTTCCTGCCTGAGTGATGATGATTTAGTACCATTAGGCTGCACAGGGCCACTACCGTTGTAAGCTGCGCAAGTGCACGACTTCGTTCGAACTGTCCAAGGCAACTCGGTCGGTCTCACTAATCAGCCCTCGATATCATCCACGCTGAGTGTGCGTGTGTGTATTTGCGGTGCAAGAACATCCTCGCACAAACTCGTTCCAAATAAGATCCCCGTTCGCATTCGTCAATCAATTAACGCGCAGTATGCGTTGTACCGTCGAATAATCGTCCCCTGAGAGTGTTGTCTCTCCTGTCCTGTCCTATCCTTTCATTTTCCATTCCACCAACCACCGCATCAAAACCAGGAGAGGAACGAAATGACTTTTAGATGAAATTGAAAGTCAAACCATTTTCAAGACGTTTCTCGACCACTTCTGCCGCAGATTACAGCCTGAGGGTGGCTCTGCACGGGGAAACCGGGTGGTGAGGACTTCAGGATGGTAAGATTTATTAGCAAATCAGCAACGCGAAACTAAACCGGGTTCGTCGTGCAAACCGGTGCAGATCATTAGCTTTCGAAGGGAAAGACTGCCGACCTAAAGCGGTGCCTTAGTCTTTGGGGGCGCCCACCTTTACGACCACCCTCGTTGTGAGGCATCAGCTCATTATTGCTCTACTGCGGGGCCGCATAGAATATTTAGCATAATTTGTTGTTAGATTTTAAAACATTTTAAAAGCTTCCATTAGCTTCTCGCAGAGGCAGTGGCATGAAGCTATTTTAATACAACATTCCGATCTCGATCGAGTGCAGTTTATGGCCATTCGATTGAATTTCGATTGTACCAGTCTCTCGTTTGATTGTAAAATGCGCAACCTGCTAATCGAGAGTACCTGCACTGGCGTTAAAGTTGCGTTTGCTCTATCCTAGCTCAATAACTATAGAGGCTAATAAAATAGATAGGAGCACATTTAATTATACAAATTGATCAAATTGTACTAATCGGGAAAAAGTACTGAAATGCACCTGGTTTGGATCCATACCGGACTGGACAAGAGTCACACATTAGCCATGGAATTCAATACTGTACACGTGCAAGATCACTGACGCCATAAACGTCATTGTTTTACTCACGATCGTTTCAAGTTCCTTAATCAGTACATCATACTCATCAGCATGCAATCTACATGCACAAATCGTGCGCATTTCATATGGTACATTTTAAAAATAGAAAAATTCTCCCATACAATAAAATAGTCAAGGTACATACCTGGCAACACACAGCTCAGCTCACACGTTGGTCGTAAATCAATCAGCAATCGAAACGATGCGTCCATTTGCAATGATTAAAATAGTCATTCACTGAATACACTTCAAAGAGATGTAAACTGCACAATTTTCACAACTGTCCACTAGTGTCGTAAAGATAGAACCGGACAAGAAATAATTAATTACTTGCATTTCACACATTTGTATGTTTCTTTCTACTTGCTCATAGTTTTGGGGCCCCGACAAAGATGCCAACCGGTTAGATCCGGCCATGTTTGAGGATCTTAATCGCTATTGTTGGATACAACAGAACAACACCACTACTACGCCAGGCAGTAACAATACGAACAACAACGCTACCAACAACAACAGTAACAACAACAACAACAACAATGGAACACTCAACAGTCAGGTGGCCGATACAGATGGACAGGTATGTACGATCATCAATATCCTTCAGAAAAAAACGTTCAGTTTCTTAACAAACTTTCGATCTTCATTCCACAGATTTACACACTAACAGTATTAAATGGAGCACCGGAACCGTGGGTACTAAGGAAGGACCCGAACAGCTCAGAACCAGCAGCTCCCGCTTCCAATCTCGATCTCGACACAATACTCGGTGGCTTCCCGGGCTATGTCAAGACGGAATGCTTCTCCTACGATGACAGTGGTTTCGGTACGGACCATCACGCGAAGGATGATCCTCACCATCAACAGCAGCAGCACCAGCAGCAGCAGCAGCAGCAGCAGCAGCAACATCAACATCTTCATTTAGTGCAACAGCAACATGCTGCACATCATGCGCAAACGCAACCACAACTACAGCAAGTACAATCACAACAGCAGCAGCAGCAGCAAATGCCAGTGACGTCGAGTAACATCGTGCTATCGAGCCAGCTGCTTGACCCCAACAGCGTGCTGGCCTACCAGAACAACAATAACAATGACTGGCAGATGTCGGATCACAACGTGATACAGCAGGATACGGCAGAGTCCTTACTGCGCAGTGCACTGCAGGGTAAGGGCTACACCAAAGGCACTGGTTTGCCGTTACAGAATGGGGCCATCACCGTACTACCTGCCACCGGTCACATGAAGGACGACGAGTTGCGGCGGGTACTTTACTCGGCCGGAGATCCCACCGACTCGCTGGCTGCCTATGCCGATTCCACGCTGGCCAGCACCATGTACGATGAGTCGGTGTTACATTCACCTGCCTCTACTAACCAATCGGCCACCTCCCAGCATCAACATCAGCACCAGCAACAGCAGATGGTCGCATCCACTGGACAGGTGACCGATCTTGGTGCGGGTGGCGGTGGACCCGGTGGTCCCGGAAGTGTGGTCGTGGACGATATGTTCCTTACGCTTGATGCCGCCTTTCCTGAGGACTACGAAAAGCTAAAGCGGATAGCTACGGAGGTTCAACAGTTTTGCACCGACAATAACAATTACACGGAGATCATTGTAGAGACGCCTGCGATGGGTAATGGTTGCAACAATAGTGCAACAGCCAACAACCTGATGACGGGTGGGAATCACCCACATCATCCAGGACATGGTAACATGGGCGTACTGTCTCCAACCGGTACTGCTGGCGGTCTAACACGGCAACCGTCGGTATCGACGACAACTTCCTCGGACGTGGTAACAACGACCTCCACCACCAAGGCTAAGGCTCCTAAAAAGAAGAAGAACTATAAGCGATCTCTCAGCAATAATGCCGCCACTGCACAGGCAAATTCCAGCAACAGTCCCACTTTGACATGCCTGACCACCAACAACAATAACACGAGCATGAGTAACCTGAACACGATCACCGCAGGTGGAGCGATGCTGAGTCCGGGCAGTGTGACCGGTTCGAACGGTGCGACACAGCTAACCTCTACAAACACCACCACGACCACTACCACTGCCACCACCAGTCCGACCCAGTGTGGCAATGGACAACGCAAGGAACGATCGCTTCACTACTGTTCGATCTGTTCCAAAGGTTTCAAGGATAAATACTCCGTCAATGTACACATACGCACACACACCGGGGAGAAACCGTTCGCGTGTTCCCTTTGCGGCAAGAGCTTCCGACAGAAGGCACATCTGGCTAAACACTACCAGACACATCTGGCCCAGAAGAATCCACCCGGTGGTGGAACTGTCACGAAGCAAAGTAAACAGAGCCGTCTCTCAACATCACTGGCCACGACCGATCCCAACGCGGGAGGACAGTTGCCATCCGCTGTCGGTTCCGGTGCCACTGTAACGGTGCCAGTGTCACTTTCCGTCGCGAACGTACCCGGACCGCACCCGCAGATGGTGATCCCACAGGCACAGTCACCACCGATGCTGCTCACCAACACCAACACTGCCACGATCGTCGCCAGCCGGTGAACGTTCACCGGTGGCCACCTGCATCCACTTAACAAATTTGACTTTGTTCCTATTTTAATGTATTTACGAGCGTACGCGTGGACCGCTCATGGTTGGGGACGACGAATCGTGAGAATGTGATAGCGTCGGAAGAAAGCGAATGGGAAAGAAGGAACACGCCATTTTGGAACACCAGCAAACTCAAAATTACCTGTGATGATAATAAGCACCACTCGCTCCCGCAACCCATGCACACATCCACCGTGTCCCATCCGAGGAACGTTGGTGGATGAGCTCTTCTATCATTCGACATTCTTGCCATTTTTATATATTTTGTTTAGTGTATAAAATGAGTATAAACGCCGACACAACAGTCACTGCCGCAACACACACAGTATATATGTACTACGTTTGATCGCGATCACAGTCGATCGCTTTTAGTGTGTAAGTGAGGGACGAACGACACCGCAGTTCCAGGTGTCCCTCTATACTACTGTTAACACTACCGGCCGGCTGATGTATTTACACACGGTCCCACGGATAGAATAGCTGCTTAGGTATTGTAAGTGTGACCTCGAATGAAGGCTAGCGAATGTTTGTAGGATAATTATTATTGCTTATTTTTTGTCTGGACAACGTATTCGCTGGACGTGTTGTTTTGTTTATTTTAGAACAATTCTTTCTCCCTCTGTGTTTACCACCCTTTGTCGCTCCACTGCCAGTCGCAAGGGGCAGTGGAACTAGCCTCCCCCAAACCTTCGATTGTTGAGCCAAAATTTAATGGTGGAAAGTGTAGCAAATGTTTGTTGAAATTAATTGTTAAAATTATCATGTTGTTGGCGATGCGGGAAAAAACAATACAGATCGTACTACGCGCGTACGATTGTTACCGAAAGTGATGCAATAATGACGACGAAACGTCGACAGAAGAAGAAAAACACCCCAACTCGAGATTGAGATTATTTTTGTTGATTTGTTTGCCCTGTTTTGTTGTTTCTGATCATCTAATGAGATTATTCTAACGATTATTAATGTTTGCCGCAATCGAGCGCTAAGGATGTTTGTCGACGATTAGCCGAAATTTGCCATTAGTGTGTAGCGAATCAAATTCATAGTAAATTATTTAGTTCGTTGGATGTGTGATGCTTTAGAGATTATCTTACACCATATCGTTCACGTGGTTGCCTGTTTTTTATATGTTTTTTTTCTATCTTCACAACTCTGTTAAGTAGCTGTTGGTCCTGATCCTCCCAGCAAAGCTAAACTAACAAGCAAACAAACACACATACACAAAACGCTTCCTAATTAAGTGTAAATATAGCTACCTGTTTGGACCAATAAGTATACGTTCTGTTTCTACCACTCTTCGATTTGTTTTGCGAAAATTGTGTACGATGTCTCATCTCTAGCCTAGACTATCGTTTCATTCGCATGTTTAGTTCAAATTTATTTAAACGCACAGAAGCAAAACAAAAGCTGCCCATCAGCTAATCATATTGGGATGCTTCCTAAAACGAAAATTAATCAAAAAAAAAGATAGGCAATCGTTAACTTAGTCCCGTAAGGCCCCCCCGTACAAGCTAAGCGAATAGTTTACTACATTCATATTTCATATTGCAGCCGAAAGTAGCATACGTAAGCAACATTATAGAATCATTGTTTTTACTCTCGTTCAAGCCCCCCTTCCGCTAGGTAAATATGTTAATGTTTGTGTATTATTTTTTGTTCCACTATGATAGATATATTTTATTGGCGCGTTCAAACTATTGTATACTTTATTTACATTCACTTAGATTGTATACTGGACATTGGGTAATCGACACCCAGCTCCACACTCCAGTGAGCTCAAGCAGTGAAGTATAATTGAGAAAAAGGATACGAATAAAATGTTCTGCATTGCAACACAACAATCAATCAACGGCAAGTGTTTCCTTTTTAAGTTAATGGTTGTGTATTTCATTCAATATATAGTAGCACTTACTCGACACCTAAAGCACATCGTGAACATGTGATGCGGAAAACAAAACTATTTCTGGACAAACGTTTAAGTAGTAAATAACGCTAACCGAGGGATGAATGTTACGAGAAACTTCATGGTAAACAATCTAACAATGGTGTTAATCCGTTAACGACGATGAGGTCGGTCCGTTTCCGATACTTTATTCTCATATTTACATTCGCGCGCGTTGTTCACGGTAAAAGAAGCAGCATCAAAAGGGAAGTACAACTTATGAGTTAAGAGAAAATAAAAACTTTCAAACAAAATATCGTTTCTAATGACTTAACATCCTGGAGTTCATTAGGATCACCGTTACGATCGCGTCGAACAGGATCGCACGCACTTGAGACGTAATGCCTTTCTTCGCATCTAAGCATGCGAGGAACACATTTCGGCAACACATACATAAAACCTGTACTGACCGTACTTTGTTACTCTCGTCTGAGATTGTCCAGTCGTGCCTGTAGATCGGCATCCGCATCCGAAACGGGAGATCCAGCTCCACCTCCGGATCCTCCGGCCGCTCCCACTGCTGCTGCCTGAGGAGTTTTCGTGCCAGATACTGCCAACGAACCTGACGCCTACAAAAAACGAAATGCAATTGTTAGACCAACGCTATCCATAAGAAACTGTTATGAGGGGGGATCTTACTTGAGGCAATCCGGACAACTGATCCGTCAGCTGAAGGCCCAACTCGTCCAACACCTGCGACACGATGGCATCGGTTTCCTCCTCGTCACCCTCGTCCTCCATCGCGTCGTCCATTGCGTCGTTGATCATCTCCTCCTTCATGTCCATAATTTCCGACTGCTTCTCGAACTCGTGCAATATCTTCTGTATCTGTGGCAGGTTTAGCTGGCGATTCATGTTGGTCATTGCCTTCGTGACACCCTTCATCGCTTCGCCCATAGCATTCTGTGATTTCAGTGTTTGTATTTTGAGCGACACCGCCTGAATGTTGGCCTTCATCAGCATAAACTTTCGTACGTAGCGACGCGTCCGGACGAGATCCTTGGCCATGATTTTCACAGCGTCCATCTGGTTCTCCTTGGCTAGCTTCTTGATGTCGGCAATAATTTTCTTCTCCTGCTGTTCCATTTTCATTTTTTCCCGATCCAGATCACGCATTGCTTTGTTTAGCGCTCGCTGATTCTTCCGCATCATCTCGTCCGGTGTCATCCGCTTTCCGAACAGCCACTCCATGTTTGCTAAATTAGTGTGGTTCCTTCTGTTTGATAATCTAACGAACAATTCACTTGCACTATGCACAACTTTTGCGTATCCTTGCAGTCGAAGTTCAATTGTTTTTCTTCGCTTCGCTGCGATTTGTTGTGACTCATCCGCGAATCTGATTAGTGTTGATGACATATCAGGCTGGACCATGGAAGCCCGTACGGTAACGCGACGTGACAAAAACAATCATAATTTTAGTAACCACAACTCCGTGTAATTCCACTCTCAAGCAAAAGTATACGGAATTTACACGATTATACTATTAAACATTAGTATTTTTACGAAAATTTTAATTTTTATCGCAATAAAATTACAAACCAACAGATTCAATCCCAACTGTCAAAATGATGCGACCCGTTCGTTGCTGTCAAACGGATGCCAAACAACGAAACATGTAAACAAATCGCTTTTCTGAACAAAGTGTTCAGAATCTAATAACAATTTAGTTTGCACGAGCTGCTTCATCATGAGTTTAGCCATTAAACGATCCATTTCCGAATTATCCACCATTACGGTAAGGTTTCAAGAATTGAAATGAATGTAAGGGTTCCACTTACCGGAAGATTTCGTTTTTGTGCAGGATTCCCCCACAATTGTCCCACAGATTCCAACCCACCGGCTGTACAAGCGGCTCCGACGCAATGCTTGCAAATCCAACGGGACACTTACGTCCATCCTGGCATACGTTAACCTTCTGGAAGATGCTTCCAGCAACGAGGCTCTCCAGATTCTGCTCAAAATCACCGATTCGATGCATTTCGATGAAAGCGAGTTTCCGGACGCGATTCGCAAGCTTGTCGAACATTTTCAACGTGAACCAGAGTCCGCCGTTCGAGTGAAAATCCTTTCCCTGTTTGCTGATCTAGCTACCGAAACTGCCATCGATGGACAGCAGTTGATTGACGAGGTTATTAAGTTGCTGAAAGTAGAGAAATCAGCCAAAGTTATCTCACAGGGCTTGATTGTGCTGGAAAAGATTGGCAAATCCTTCACTCCCTCCGTGGCGTACATCAACCAGATGGTGTTCTTTGCCAAAGTGAAGCTGTTCTCACCCAGCCACAATGTGCAGCGTCATGCTATATTGCTGCTGGGCGTTTTTGTACTCATTTCGGATGCCGAAAAGGAAAGTCTTGAACTGATCGGGAAGTACACTGACTCGCCGGATGCACGTGTCCGGGCACAAGCGTTTCGGTCAATGTTGACCCTTGGTGATCGCGGTGTACAACTGCCACCGTCTCTATACCCGCGTGCCTGTGCATCACTTACAGATGATTACGAGTGTGTTCGGAAAGAAGCTTTGAACATGGTTTTCGAACTGGGAGTACGCCATCCGGAGGAGTAAGTCAAATTGACGATCAAATTCGCTTAAAGCAATTACCCATTTCCCTTCTTCTTAATTTAGGATGATTAAAGTTCAGGACTCTGAGCAGGAAGTACGGCTCATCGATGACGCCTTCGGGAAGGTTTGTTCGGCGATTTGCGATCTATCGATGAACATACGCACGCTGGCCGCCGAGCTGCTCGGTGGCATGACCATGGTGAGCGATGAATTTCTTCATCAAACACTGGATAAGAAGCTCATGAGTAATATGCGCAAGAAGAGAAGTCTTCACGAGCGAAGCGCAGCACATTTCGCTAGCGGAGAATGGTCCAGTGGCAAGAAGTGGGCTGACGATGCACCGAAAGAAGTGATCAGTGCAGACTCAGTGTCATTGATGGCATCCGGCGCGTGTGGAGCCCTTGTACAAGGACTAGAAGACGAATTTCTCGAGGTACGCACGGCTTCGGTCAATTCGATGTGCAAATTAGCACTCAAGAATCCTCTGTTTGCGGTCACTTCGCTTGATTTTCTTGTGGATATGTTCAACGATGAAATCGAAGAAGTGCGGCTTCGAGCGATCTACAGCCTGACTGCGATCTCGAGACATATCATCCTGCGTGAAGATCAGCTCGAAACAATGCTCAGCTCACTGGAGGACTATTCGGTAGAGGTACGCGAAGGATTGCATCTGATGTTGGGGGCATGTAAAGTGTCCACCAAGGCTTGTCTTACACTCGTCGTGCAGAAAGTGTTGGACGTGCTGTTGAAGTATCCGGAAGATCGGCTTTCAACTTTTGGTTGCATGCAGCGCGTTGGCCAAAAACATCCGGAGATTTGCATGTCGATCACGCCCCAGTTGCTAATGGATCATCCCTTCTTTGATAGTGCCGAACGGGATGTGGAAGATCCAGCATATGTGTGTGTATTGATTATGCTTTTCAACGCTGCCCAACACCTTCCGGCCATGCTGAGTTTGTTCCCGGAGACAACGATCAAACATTACGCCTACCTGCGCGACACGATGCCAAACTTTGTGCCTCGGTTAGCCGTTGGAGGTGATACGAAAGAGCTCAATCTTATTGGATCAACCGGTTCGAGACAATTCCTGGAGACTCTTCTTAGCAATATCCAGCGGGCTTACTCCGCTCCACAGGCAAGACAAGCGTTACTCAAAGCCGCTCAGGATGATTTGGATCGCCTTGCCGAAATCGATCCAACCTTCTCGGGAACGGCCAATTTTACGTCCGTGTTCTTTGGCGCCCAGTTGCAAATGGAACAACTTCAACTAGCCACCACTGGCCTGTCGATCAAGGCTCCGATCAAAGAGTGTCTCCTGCAGTTGATCAAGAAGTGTCTAATGTTGCAAAATCTATTCTCCAACTTGACCAACGACGATCTACTACTCGTGAAACAGATGTGTCTTCGTGCTAGCGCTCTCAATCTGGTGCTGATCGTGAAGGATCGTTCCCAGAGTGCTCTCGGGCCTTGTCAACTATTGCTGCACATTGCCAGCGATGCGAGTAGTTTTCTGCAGGAAAATACATTGCTTGTTGCAGACACGTTTACAAGCGCGATTCTTACCAAATTGGCTTCGGTAGGTGATCCAAAGCCAGGACGCGTGTACCGAGAAATTCTGCCGATAGTTCAAACGGCTGCTCCCGTCGTTATTCCACAAATCAACACAAACGTAAGCAGATTGTTCACACTTTGCACTCCGACGGATAATATATTGATCTCTTCTCTTCTTTCCCGTAGATAAAAATGTGTAAGGCACGAATTATTGAACCGACCGAGTCTTCGTACAGTGCGGAGAACGTCATCAAGGTAACGGCTGGATTGATAGCTGCGGTACCATTTGTGGCGGAATTGGAAAATCTTCAACAAAGCCAGCGACAAGATCTGCGACTCAAAGTAAAGTATCCCGATCAAAACGTGCACATTATCGTACCGCGCAAACGCGACTTGAAAAAGGTTATGACGGAGCAGGGTGAAAGTGAATCACAGTGGCGGTTACGAACGAAGGTGCTACTCTCACATGGCGTATGGACAGAGGCATCGACCGTCGAGATAACGATCTGCCTATCGGTTAAACCTAACAATGAGCTGGAGCTATGCAAATCGGTCAAGGTACATTTTGCTCCAAAGCCGGTCAAAAGAGGGTTGTAAGACGAATAATTAATTTTATCCCTACGTAAGTCCATCGAAAAGCTCCCTAGAATGCAAATAAAAACCGAGTACAAGCTAAACGAATGATCGTTTGTTAAGCGCTATCAACTATTGCTCATTTTCCCTTTCTGCTTTATTAGTGTATAATCATTTCTTTTCCGCATATGCTCGAATCAGCACTTTCTTATGCATTTGTTTTTGCTAATAACACTATCTGTTGATGCGAACTCGTACATGAAACGCGTTCCTTTCGTTCATTCACTTAAAAAATGTTCCTACTACATGCAGCCCATGTAAAAAACTGTAAGATAAATATAACACTGTCTCTTCACTACCCGATTGTTTTCGTTACTACAATCATTTCGTGTTTTTGTTCGCGAGATGAGAACCGGGACGAATGATGAAATCTTCCATTAAATGCGCTAAACCGCATCAAACAGCGGAACGGAGGGAACGTTCTGATCAGTTAGATAGAATTGTAGATATTTGTTTTCTTCTTTTGAGTAAAATTATTTTCTTCACGATAGGCCATATTTTATGCGCTAATTATTGGAGACGATTGATCATATCAATCACACGACGGCCCAAAATGATGCGTTGCGTTGAATGTAAAAGATACATCGTTCAAACCCACATTCACAAACGAAAAGGCTCACGCCGACGCCGACCTTTGAAGATTTGTTCCTTGGGTACTTGTTTCGAGGGCCACTGTTTGTAAATGTTTTTTTTAGTTGGATTCATTGTTAGCGTTGTTATTGATTAGATTGTTCGAGTTGATTGTAGGCGACGAGCGGGATTCCTGAATTTGCGTTGCGCTTCGCAGCACTTCCATCCATCTTTAAGAGACACGAAAGGAAAGATTAGAATAGAAGTTGATTTTGAAAGAAATGCCCCTCGATGATGCTTACCGATTGTACGTATGCTCACTCTCAGCACGGAAGAAGTAGGTATGGTTTTTGAATGACAACTTAAACACGTACTCCTTCTGTACCGCATCTTGAATTCCGGGCGGTCCGACTGTATACCCTAGCAGTGGCAAACTTGCGAGAGCCGCATCGTCCGAGTAGCTCTTGTAGAAGTACAGACAGAACGATGTCAGCACGACCCAAAGCTTCTGCCAGCCGGAACTGTTCTTAAACTTCCGCAACAGGTAGCCAGATATTTGATTCTACAACACACAAAATAGCTTCGATTAGTAACTGCGAAAGAAATCCTGTCCAGAGAAAAGGTTTATACTTACTCTTCCCGAGCGCAGATGATCATCGAGACAAATCGTCACGCCACGATGCCAGCACACGTGCAAGGCCGTATTGTTGCGGGGCGATGGCTGTTTTGCTGCCACCTGTGGCACAAGGGCACTGTTCAAGCCACAAGCTTCCAGATTTTCCTCCGAAGATGCTAAACATTAAACATAACACAATCAATCAAGCGATAGTTCGCAGGCGCTATATCTAATTATTTCACTTACTGCATGTTTTGATCGACACCATTGGCTGAGGTCTGTACTTCACGCTGTTGGCCGCTTTTGCTAACTCTTCTAGCCAAATGGTTTTCTCGACCGTAGTGCCCGCACTCACAGTGATTGCCCGTTGTCCACCAAATATCACAAACGCATTGTGTTCTGCGTTCTCCGTTAGCAACGATCGCACGGGCACATGGCCAAGCACTTTAAATGTCTGCGTCACTGGGGACTTTACGGCGTACAGCAAAACATCGGAGAACAGGAAGAACATACGCTGCTGCAGGCCACGCTTGGAATGCTTTAGTAGACAGCCCTGTCGGATGAGCTTACGGTCCGGCTGAACCAGCCCATCGTACCCATCAATGTCGCGCTGAATTTCACACAGCAAGCTGTGATTTTCAGACGCTGTGAGCTCCCGTCTTATGACCTCGGTCGTGCGGGTCAACATCATTAGCGTACCGTGGCAGGCGGTACGATCGAAATGATCCTCACCGTAATGCGTTAGCAGCAGCTCCAATAGAAGCTCGTAATGCAATAGTCGGTGCAATGGCTTCAGGATGAAGTAGATGATCGGTAGATAGCAAACCTTCTGCTGTTCAAACTCCCGGTACGTGTGCTGGAACTTATCATCATTATCGTACAGATCGTTCAGACGCTCCAAAATTTCTCGATGGCTCGCAACGTACTCCTCGTATATCTAAAATGCAGAAGAAGAGATTCTCACAATCACAACGCATCATCGATAAGAAAGGCTGTTTAACTACTCACTGGCAAAACGACCATATTCTTCAGCATAACGTCGCCAATTCGATGCGTTTCGTGACCACCACGTCCTTCCCACAGCAAAATTCGATGCTCGAGATCGCGTAGGAAGACACTGTGATGCTCCAGCAACGACTCAAAATACTGAAACAGAGGTTGCAGATTTTCCAAATCCTCTGGCGTCAATTCCTCACGGAACCACTGGAAAATAATGGACACAAAATGTAGAAAACTCTACTACCCGCACAACCTGCATTATTTGCTTACCGTGTTGATTACGTCCAAATCCTTCTTGTACGTTCGCTCCGTCATGAGTAGTTCCTTTGCGAGGAAGTACGCCCGATCGGTAGGCCACTTCTTCTTACGCATTTCCTCATCGATCGATCGAAGGGTTCCACTGTTGCCATTACCCACACCGGCCGACGTTTGGCCATTTGTTTGCTGGTTTTGGTAGTTGTTGTTGATCATGTTTTCATCCACCGTGTGCAATGCACCACCATTGCTACCCCCGAAGTGACCATTGTTCCTTGCTCGTGCTTCCGCACTACCCAGATCGTAACATCCGGTATCTCCCCGGGACAAGGAATTGTTGTTCGATTTATCTGTGGTGTCAAGAGCCAGCTCGTAACGATTGGGTGATTGCACTATCTCGCTTCGGCGATCGAGCGAAACGTTACCGTTGATACCGTGATAATCATCTGTAGGAAAGAAACAAAATAAACAACTATGAGCTATACTACTTCTTTGTGTTCGCCATTTATAACTAGAATCGCGTAACTACAGCATACACATAATAGGAAAAAAATAAATATTCAATTTTATCTACAAAATGGTTCATCTCTTTTAACCAATACTGCTCGAACTGGAATTTGGAGAAATGAATATTTCATGCGTGGAGTGAATGTATGCGACGTTTGTGAAGGCACCAACAAAAACGGGAACTTATGCTTATCAGGATTAAATTAAATTAAAGCTACCTTATTCACTAGGAACTATACACAGGCTGGGGATAACATGCGAAGAACAATAACATATTGATCTAAATAAATTCTTTAAATGTACCACATACAGCACCGTGATCGCTTACTTCTGTGTGCAGTAACTTACACTCTTACTTGGTCCTATTGCGGTTGCGTAAGTGTACCACCGGAAATGAACTCATAACTTTAACCAAACCAAAAATAGAACATCCAACATGAGTCCAATTGAAAACTAGCTATAATTTGATTAATGTTGCCTTTATTTATCACCATTACTTATTGCGTGGAGAATTGCAATCGATTCAAACTGGGGTTCTGTGTTATTTTCTTCTTTCTGACCGCAACACATTTGCTTCTTTGCTGTTGTTGGATGCTGTTGTTTAAAATACGTTAGTATGATGAGCAAGGATGTGGAAAGTATCTGATTTCACAGAAGAATGGTTATACTTGGTGATGCTTACTTTAATGCCATTTTCGATAATCCGCTTTAAACCTTGGCTAAAACTATTCCGTTCATGTGGTGTGTCTGTGTAAGTCTATCATTGTTTAACTGGTAAGTTTGTGAAATGTTTTGCGAAATATTGCCTTCCATGCACTAAACCCCTGATACTGGCCCGATACTGAATTGTGATGCATGCTGTGGGTGCTAATAAGTAAATGTGTTTTTGTTTTGTTTGTTTTTTGGCAATCATTTGGCTTGTGCGCGTATGCCTGAACATGTTCAAAGAGTAAAAACTAGATATCATCTTTTTTTCCTTCAACTTTTCCTTTTTTCTCTCGCTTTAACTTCACAACATATTTATGCTTCGTTTTGCCCCAGAGTAACTAACTCTATTATGCATGTTTTTATCCGATTACTCCACTTTCGTATAATTCCCTCTTTGCATCCCCTTTCATCAATATTCATAAATGCTTAAGTAAACAACATTGTCTATGATAATAACATATTTATCGTCATGCGCATATATATGTGCTTATAGAGTAATTTTGTCAGTTTTTGTTTACCAATGAATATAAATGGTTAGTCAAATTAGTTCGATACGTTGAAAATTCATTATAAAATATGCCCCCCTCTTTTCACTACCATGTGTTGTGGCTGTCTCGGATGGCATGCGACGACATGACGTCACTTCCCATTCCAACGTGAGTTATATTAATCTAATTTCATTCGCTGTTTTCTGTTTTGGCCTCATTGTTCGGAGAGTAGCTAACAGCCCACATCTATTACAAGGAAGATCTGTACCATTCATTTAATATTAATTTAAAATATAGAACGTTGTTGCATCATTCATGTAATAATCATTGTTATAAATCTGAAGAGCATAATGTCTTCTATCGTTCCTTTCTTATCAACCAACGGGGTATAATCAACCTTTCGAAAGTAAACTCATTTCAATAGAGCAAAGGCAGGGATAACGTTTTCATCTTCAAACATAACTCATAATCAATCAGACTAGAAAAGTAGATAACGTAATGTTGCGCAGTTTCAGTTTCGAAGACAACATGGGATGCAACATAAATATAAATAAATTCTCTATCGCCAAGGTTTCCGTTCAACATTTCATAAATATATGGATGTTTGCAAGTCTAGAACTCTGGATTATTAGAATATTATGCACTTTGCTTTCCATTCTCACTATATTAAGCTACTCGAAGTATAACGATGCTGTTCCATTTACTCTATTCTATTTTTCTTCCATTTTCTTAGCTCTATTCCAATGTTCCGACTTCGTGTGACATTCGTAACCCTCTTCGCTGTGTGCCTTTTCAATCATTCTTACGACATTTCATACTATATACTACAACCAAATGGAAAACGTGACGATATACATAAGATGCTCCTCTCCCACTGAATGCCTTCCATGTAACGGTGGTTGCTTCACATAATCCATTAATAAGCTAGCTGACTTGTCACCTAATAAATGCAGATTAACACACAATAAGCCATGGTCAACAATTTAGTTCTAAACCTCTCTATCTACGACCGCTAACAGAGCATGGGGATGCGCTTGGAGCATGCAGATACACAGTACGGAACTTCTTTCTTCCATGCTTACACATCTTACATGGAATGGTTACACATTTCGTGGACAAAAGTAACCCAAAGCTGGTGGTAGTGTAAACGTTAATATAAAATCCACAATCAGACAAACAAACACAGGTACGTTATGCTCATTTACTCGTTTAAAAACACCTCTCTAATTTTGATCATTCTGTCCCTGCTAATAAGCTGTTTTATTTAGATTAAATAAAGATAAAAAAGCATTAAACACGCTTATCAAATCAAAAACATTCGTCCAAATAAATCATCTACAGATGAAAATACAGCAAGGGTCGAGATATTTTGTAAAAAGGAAGAATTATGAACGACAGATGGGTAATATTATTATTTGGCATCTTTTCTTCACAACGTCCAATTTTCCACTTTGGCACTATACCATTCTATTAACACATGTGTGTTAAACTCGGGGGATGATCAACGGCAAGCTAGCGCAATAGAAAAATCGTTCAGCTCATTACGAGATCTTTTAGACAGCATTATCTTGCTCCTCTTCGTCTTCTTCAGGCTCTTGAAGATCGTCTCCTTCCGGGTCAACTTCTTCCTCTTCCACGTAAATCGGAGGCGGTAAGGCTTTCAAATCGAACGCGACCGATACATCTAGAGTTTTTCCCGGCTCTTCATACTCAAGACTGTGCTGTTGTTGCTGCTGCTGGTGCTGAGATTCTAGTTCCACATACCGATGCCGACCCTGTTCCATTCGTCTAGCATAGGAACACGCTGAGGATGACTCGTTTTCATAATCGGACAAGAAGTCCGGATACGGAATCTCTACGTTCTTTTGGTATCGTGAGCTAGTGCCCGGCCCGGCACCGCTACTACGGTTATAACCCGCCGCGAAACTATCTTCGCTCGAATAGCACACATCGTCCGAGAGGCCTGCTTTCGTTTCCGAGCAGCTCCCACTCTCTGGCGTATACTGTACACCCTGGTATTCCAGGTCGTGTTGTTCATCGCGCTTCGTCTGGCGCAGTCGACGCTGCCGCACAGGCTTAACTGGTGGTGATGGTGTGTCCGATTTGTAAAGATTCGGATTCGTTATGTGTCCCAACCGGTCATATCGCGGGAAACCCATCTCATCCACGTTCTCCGTCATATCAAGACCCTCGAATTTGTTCGAATATGATGCGCTCGGATACACCCCGGCCCCATTGCGACTGGGAGTCACATCGTCCTCATCTGCCCGGTACGTTTCATCTTCATAATCTTCCGGCAATTGTTCCAGTTCCTCTTCGAAATCTGGATAGCGTTGATGTTGGTGTTCCATCATAACAGCATCCGATGAACCTGATTCCATTTCAGGAAAGTATCCTTCCGAACACTCAGAGCTTTCCTGGTGCTCTAATGGACGGTCGAGACGACTCTTCTTCAGTGGAACCGTTCGTTTTTTGCGATATCCCCGCGATCGTAGCTTCGGATCCTGCGCTCGGTGGTCGAGTGAACTATCCGTATCGTTACCACTTGGTGGGCTTTTAGGCATGAAATTCCGCGGTAGCGAGCTCTTACGAGGAGGTTTCTGTACCGGAGGCGGCAACTGATTCGGCGCAATCGGTGGCGATTCCGAACTGAGGCTACTTGAGTAGTAAGGCGAGCAACGTACCAACTTTTCCGGACGAGGAAACATTGGTGATGAATTATCGGTGCTGGTCGCTTCGCTCGTATGAGTTGTAGTAGAAGAACTGCCCAGACTTTCTTCCACTATCTTGTTCAAGTCTGACGACACCAGATGCTCGTGGAAGGACTGGCTGTGACGCATCTTTGTTGTCTTGTATTCGCGGATCTGGGACTTGGACAGTGTTTTGTCATCGTAGCTATGGTGCTTCACCAACGGCTTCTCTGCCATCGGTGTTGGGCTGGAGGAAGGCAAAGAATCACCACGTGGTGGCTTGCTTGGTGCTGCAGTTGCAGCTATCGGAGTGAACTCCTGGCTTTGATAGCGTTCTGTAAGCTTCTCATTCTGTCCGTACAGTTTCTCCGTAAACGTTTCCGTGTCGGATATATCCTGACTTTGATAACGCTTGGACATCATTTCGAGAGATTTCCGTTTGCTGGCACCGTCTTGTGTTTCCACACGCGTAGCTCCGACATTTTTGCTCTGTGGAAGAGGCTGTTGTGTTACAGGCATTCGTCTAGGACTCTTCTCGATCACATCAACAATCTTTGGTGGAAGTCGCGTTGGACGATCCGGAATCACGTTCGATTCATTCGTCATCTTCGAGCTTACGCCAGTCTCTGCGGGCAAGTGTTTCGTTACGTGAGGCTTTACATGCACTCCTGGTAGATCCTTTCGTCCGTGATCGTCTGGCGAAGCAACCGCGACTTTCTTCACCACTTTCGGTGGTTTCAGCGATACGTACTCGAATGTACGCGTCGGTGTAGCTGTTGATCGTTCGCCGGAGGAGGCACCTTTCGCACTACCAGCACCAGCTCCACTTTCCAGCTGCTTCAACGCCTCGACCTGCGCGATTAGAGTGTTGCTACTACTCGTCGACCATTCCGTGATGGTTTGGGCCATCTCGGTGAGCGTCAGCGTAGTGTCGTCGCTCTTAGTCCCTGACGAGAACTTGGTATCCGTTTCGGAGTTACTGAACGGTTCGTACCGCGGACATCCTCCATTCTCGGACACGTTCTCTAGCGAAAAGCGTTTTCCACTAGCATTATTAGCCTGGTTGGTGTTGCTGCTGGAAAAGCTACCGCTCGTCTTTTCGTCAAGACTCTCGGTTGACTTGTGGACGCTCGAGCTGATTGAGCTCTTGGTATGGTTCGATTTTTCGCTCTTGGCATTGCCGGAATGGTTCGATACGGCCGATAGGCTGTCCGAACCCGATAGATTCGCGTACTGCCGAACGGTGTTCGTACCGGTCGACCATTCAGAAATGCTAAGACCAATCGAGGTGTCCTCCGAGTGCGAACTGTGTGTGCAGCGCTTCTGCTGTAGGCCCATTTTTACCGTCCCATCCAAGTCCGTACCGAACGAGCTGGTTTCCTCCTCCGAATGTGAGCTGTGGCTGCACTTTTTACAGGATTCGTTGCTTAATCGTCGCGGTTCCAGATTGCGTAATCGCACCGTTTCTTCCATGTACGTACCACAAGACGTGGAGAGCATATCGTCGATTGAGGTATCAGAATTGTTAGAGCTTCGAGAAAACTTTTGCTGTTGTCCACCGTACTCCATCCCGCCGGACGATGAAGGTTTACTGTCATCCGGCGAGATCTCGATCTTAACCGTACCTGGCCCAAACACTTCATCGTTCATAAAGAAATCATCATCCGTGATGGGACTCAAGTTCTGTGGAGACTTCGTTGGTTGCGATATGATCACACGATCTGGATTCGGTTCTTTTCCCACAATACCGGTCGTTGATGATCCCATGGTACGTTGGCTTGAGCAGATATCAAACGTTGATTTGAGACAACTGGTCGGACCCAAAGCACCACTCAAACAGGTTGCATTCTCGTATGAAACTGCTGCCTCGTAACTTTTTGAATCTTGCATCGCAGATACCAGATAAGCAGTACTCTCGTACGGAACCACCATCGATAGCGACGGACTCGGCGAGGAACCCGACTTGCCGGATAGAGAGGATCCCGAGTATGAACCGGATCCAGAAGCCGAAGGAATGTAGTCCCTTTTCGGTGGTTCTGGAATTTCGTCTCCAGCTACTTCCGCATAATCCGGATCCGAGTCATCAGATCCCCCGGTAGTCGGTTCTGTGAATGATTCCACCATTACCTGCATTGGGTGCTGTGGTTCGTTTACGCGGAATGTCTGTACATTTTCTACAAACGGAATGTTCTCTAGCATGCTAGAAGGTGGTGTAGGCCAATTCTCAGATTCCTGTGACTGCCGCATTCCAGCCAAGGCTTGCTCGGTCCAATACGGTCTCATCGGAGGCGGCATGACTATGCCTGGAGGCCCTCCGATGCTCGGATCAAATCGTTCACCAGGTGTACTGTCATAGGGTATCTCCGGTAAAGGCCAATCTTCTGAATCTTGACTACCGCCTCCCGCCGAAAGACACTGTAGATCGGGCTTGCTTTCCGCCGTCTTCAAACCAACCCCAGCTCCACCTTCTGTTACATGTGAAACTGTGAATCGTCCATTCCTCACCACATTGCTCTGATAAATCTCTGACAGACGCTCTGCTGCAGCAGAGTCGCATGGGATATCCGGCATTTCTGCAGATGTTCTGCGGTCCGCGTCGGAAATGTACGCTGGATTCGAGTTGGAATGTAAATCCGAACTTAGACTAGCTTGATGCTCACTAGAAATGGCAGACTCGTCGTGTACGCTCAAATCTTCCAAGCTCGATTTTTCTGCCTCCGCTACTTCTTCTCCACTTGATTTTTCCGAGTTCGTACTGCGTTCCGAGATTCGCGACAACGTTCGGCCTACACCGAAGCTCGCTCCATACCCAAGTATATCTACCGGATTGATAGCGATACCGAGTGTGGAAGTCATCTCCGGATAGCCGAAGGTCGCCGGGAAGTCATTTAGCTCGTCCTGTATGTCCGAGTCACTTTCCTTTTGCTCGTCCGGAGACAGTTCCTTCGCATCCTGTAGCGGAATTTTCTGTATTTCAATCGTCTCCGTCGCTAGTTCGAAGCTTTCGTAACTTTCCTGTTCCGGAGGCAGCCAATTGTCTTCTACGCTTGAGCTTCCGGAGCTTTCTATTGGGTAAGGGCGCCAGGTAGACATTTGTTCTTTCTGCACCAGATCGCCTTTCCGTTGTGCTGCACCCAATGATCCTGAACTGCTCTCGGTTTCGAAGGATCCTAATGATCCTTTCGATTCTAGGCTTGATTTCGATTCCAGTGAGCTACGATCGCCTCCATCGGCGCTGAGTAGTTTCAAAGTTCCCGATTTCAATTCTGCAGTGGTTTGTTGTGTCTGCTTCTCATTAGGAGGAGCCGTGCGACACACTTTCTTGTGTAGCAATGTCGCCCGAACGGGTTTCACTACCCTGGGCTTAGGGAGTGTTCCGGTGCTATTCATTACAGCTCCTGAAGTGCCTCCTACTGGGCCAGGTGCTGCGCCACCACCACCATTATCTGAACTAGACTCGCTTTCTTCACGCTGAAGCAGCCTAGAAATACGATCTTCCGGAGTTTCTATATCTAGCTCCGATCCAGACCCCAAATCTACGGGATACTGCTTCTCGAGCGTTGGAGATACCTTCTTCGTCGATACACCATCATCATACTCTTCCATTTTAAGCATTGCTTCTCGAAGTTCTTTACATTTCATGTGTTCCATTGAGTCCATGTCCTGCGATATACCCAGCGGGCGTGATATTGAACAACTCAGGCTTGATTCTTCGTCTAATGATCCTTTGCCGCGTGGTGTACTAGAGTCATGTCTAATAGGACTGGTTTCATTCTCACGACTTGAGCCCGTATCAGAGCTGCGAGATCTTTCGATCGATAGACGAAGAAAATCTCCGCGCCTTTGCGAGGCTTGCTTCTTTTCTGCTTCTTGATCTCGATCAACAGCAGACGACCTTACCACCTTCTCTCGCATCGGTGACACTACATCCGGTTTTTTCTCCGGTACCTGTGGAAGCGGATGATCGAATGCCGATGGTGACGATCGATTGGAGTGGGGTTGTGATAGCACAGGAACATCAACCGACTCAACTATCACTTCCGATTCGGGCATTGCATAATCCTTTACATCCTCAAACGTTGCTTGAGATTCGATCTTATAGTGAGTTCCTACATTATCGGGCATATCTTCTTGCTGACTGCTTACTCCTTCAGTGCCAGTGAACTCTTCACAAGCAATCGTCACCCATGAACCAGTTTCATCGCTTCTGCTTCTTTCTAGATTTAGTTTTCCCATAATTTCTTTCTTATCTTTAATCTCTTCAGCGTCCAGTTCCTCCACTGCGTAATCATCTACTTCATCCACATCTATTTCCTCTTCTTCAATCGACGGTTCTTCATACTCAATGGTGGGTACCCGTACAGGCGGAGGAAGGTAGCTGCTGCTTTCCTTCTTATCTGCATCCTTTAATTCACTTACTTGCGTTAGAGATTCTTCACTGCCGTTCATAGATAATTGTTTCTTTCTGTCCGTTGTTTCCTTGGCTCCACCTTCATCCGACGGTTCAGCAGCGGTACTCGTTGTACTTGGGTCTACTGTCTTTTCTTCCGAACGCCTCTTCATCAGATCAAGCGTTCGTCTCTCGGATATTATGTCCTGCATATCGAGTTCAGCTCCAAACTCTGACACGGGTTGAGAATTCGCACGTCTTTCTACGGCTTGCGGTTTATCTTTCCGGCTATCCTTTTCTGCACAAATATTACTATCAAGACTCTTGCCCTTATCGAAACGCGAAGATGGGCGATGATCGTCACAGGATTTACTATCGCTGTCTGTAGTGGATTTGCGTCCACGTCCACTGGGAGAAACGCCACGATTATTATCCGAATCAGGGGAATCCATCTTGGAGGAGTAGTGCACATCCACCTTCACAATTTCTTGCTTTCTTCCTGAGGTCATCCCATGACTGACACCCTCCGAGTCCGGGGAAGTAGCATCACCACCACCGTACGAAGATGCACTGCTTTCTGTGTAGTTTTGATCCAAACTGCGAGTCTTGTATTCGATATCCAAGTACTGTGGTTCGGATTTTTTCTCCAAACTTTTTGATTTACCCTCCATGCGTCCCTTATGTACGACGGATCCTTCGATCTTCTGTTTTAATTCCTGGCTTCTACTTAACCGTGTCGGACTCTTAATGACGATGCTACTCTCGTCTGCTGACCGGTCCGAATGATCGTCAAATGATTTACTTCGATCATCGAAGCTACGGCTAGCTTTGTCCAGCTTTTCAACGCTTTTCTGATCTTCGAAGCTGCGACTTATCTTCGCTAACCCGCAGTCCAGCTTTCTCGGAGCTTTGGCAATAAACACGTGATCTTCCGGTTTCGATTTTATGTCCGCATCAATGATAATTTTATCGCCTTCGGTCTTGACCGATATTTTATCCTCTGGCGCAGGGAACTGGGGCAGTTGATCCTTTACCGGACTGAGCATGTTAATGGTTTGTTTCATAGCCGATTCGTACAGTTTTTGTTGCCGCTCCTTGCGCCGAGCGCGCTCTAGTTCGCTTTCTTCGGTAGACTTTCGCTCTCTGCTACCAAGACGCTTTAACTCCATCTTCTCCAGCGATTTCGATTTTTCTTTCGCACTCGATCCTTTGCCCTTGCCTAGTGCTTCTTGACTTTTCGTTCGAAGCATGTCATTCGGTGAGGAAGATTTCTTCACCTCATCCGAAGAACGTCTCTTAGGTTGGACAAGTTTTTCCGATCCTTTCGGGCTAGTAGACTTACGCTGTGGTTTAATAGCGACACCACCTCCTGTAGGCGTTTGAGTGCCACTGTCCGTCTTTTGACGCGCTTTACCAGTACTTTCTACGCTACTGGCGCGACTAATGGCCGGGGAAGTTTTGATGGAACTGTTTCCCGAGCTAAATGGTTCAAATTTGTACTTCGGTATTTCCAAAATCAGTTGATGTCCGCTCTTAAGTTTGGTTTTCGTTTTACGCTTTTCTTTTATCTTCACTCCCTGCAGCTCGATCTTTTCTATGTATTTCAAACGGTCCAGCAACTCCAACTCATCTGCATCAATCCGGACGCATTTACGTTCTTCTTCCGTCGTTGACGTTTGTCGCGAAATTGTAGGATCACGCACAACGATTGCATCGCCACAGGAATGAACCGAGTCTTCCTGCTCTTCCTCTTCGATCACCGAAGCTTTCGATGGTTTCTGCTGTTGCAGCGGTTTAACTTCCAGTACTTCCTCCTCCTCTTCATAGCCCACCGTATCATCCTTCGAAGAGAACGCATTCATCGGAGGTAGTTTGTGAAGCGAAATTACCGGCGTATCAAGACTCTTGGCACGACGACCAGAGGTTGGCGATTCTTGCGCCTTCTGGCGTTGCAATGAAGCAAATGCGGATCCTTCGCTAAGATTTAAACGAGCATGAGCAAACAGGATTGGCGCGTGTCCCTTCGAACGCATAACAATTGAAGAATCAATCAGCTCTTCAATTAGTTTCGTTCGAGATGGTGACAATTTGGTCGCCGTTCCCTCTTCCTTGCTCTTCTTCACTGCAGATTCCGATTGTTGCTTTGAAAACCCCAAACCATCATTAGTTTCACCTGTTTCGTTAGTAGATTGCGCTTTCAATTGTGACGACTCTGTTAATGTTTTGTCTGCCATGTGATGTGCTTTCGTTGACTCTTCCTTGTTTGTTTGTTGCTTTTTATCCTCATCCTCTGAGCTTGGAATGGAGAAAGATCTCTCCGAAATTCGTCGCAGCTCAGTACTAGTAAGCTGCGTCGTTTCAAGTTTCACCGTGTGATAACGGCTTTCAAGTTCCGCTAGGCGACGACACTGCGGTGGTGATCCTTCTATTTCCGTCGAGCTCATCGTTTGTCCTCTTGCCCACGCGTTCGATGCCATTTTGCTTGATTCATGCTTCAGGATCGGTTCTATTTCTTTGCGCGATTGGGGCGGAGAAAACTCTAGCTTCGTTGGCATCGCTTCCGCAGATCCAAACACATCATCCGAATCAAGGCTTTCATCGTCTGATGAGAAAGAAGTAATGCGTGTCTTTGCGTTGCGTTTCGATTTACCGCATTTTGTCTTTATTGGAGCGACCCGCGTTTTGACTACCCTTTTCGGTACGACCAGCTCGACGTTCTTTTTATCCACCAGCAGGTAAGGAAGATCCACTGGTTTAGCTTCGAACTTTCTTTGCTGCTGTTGCACTTGTTGCTGAGCGGCATTGCTATCCGTCTTGGAGCTTGTTGCTGAATCACTCTCAATTTGACTGAGCTTGCTGTTCAGTTGTTCCAACATTAGTGGATCCATACGCTTGGTTATATCTCGCTTCGGGCTGCTAGCCAGCTGCACCGTTTGAACCGTTTTGTCCACTTCCAACGTCACCGGATCCACCTTCGACAAGTCAATGTTTTGCGTAAACAAAAAGCCCTGCTGATCATCTACTCCTATTTGTTCTATTAGTAACTCTGTATCGTCTTTCACTCGAAGCAGATTTTCCTTCGATCCTACGAAAGACGTCGCTTCCCCTTTCCCACCCTCGGTCGTCAGTAATTTCGGTGATTTTGGAGACTTCGGTGATTTTGGAGATTTAGGACTTTTGGGTTTTGGATAACTGCGATGAGGAGTTGTTTTACCTTCCACCAACGGCGAAGGGGCAGTCCCATTCATGACATGCCGCTTGTGTAGTACGTATGGAATATCATCCTTCAGTACGGTTTTGTGCGACGAACGACGCTCCTGATAATCTTTGAAGAAACTCTTTGGCATTTCAAATCCATTCCTTGGCAATTCAACTACGTCTGGAATGACGTTCATGTCGTACGTTTGTGGGAGCTCAAAGTGACTTCCATGTGATTTGCAAAGCGGTGGAGCGCTAGGAATTTGCTTGTACAGGTATTCTTCTTCGCTTGAGTCGGCCGGTGTTAGGTCGATGGATTTCTGATGCATCAGCGTATGGCGACGTGAATTCGGTCCTAAACGAGGCCGATTGGCTAGAGAGTTGGGGTCCGACTTTGTTCGTTCAACTGTTGCGTGCGCATACGGTGGAATGCCGCTTATGACCGATGATTCCAATCCGATCATCTTGGGCGTATACTCTTCGAAGTGCGTCTTTGCCATCAGCTCTTCTTTTCGTGTTTTCTTGGGCAGAATATGGGGCGATTCAATCTTTTGCTTGTCAAATTCTGACAGTAGCTCCGGAGTGAGAGGATAATCTGGACTCACTTTAGCCTTTGCCTCTACCATGATCGCAGTTGTTGGCGTTTCATCGTTTAAGCTACTGGTAAGCGATTCAATCTTCTCTTTGTCAAAGCTGAAAATGTTTTCGCTGTCCGATTTTTTGCGAAAAGCTCTCGATCTATCGATACGCTGATTTTCCGTTATAGCCGTTGGTAAACCTTCAATTTCCTCCGGCCAAATATGCGTCGTTTTGGGCGGTTGTTTTTCAATTGGTTTCGGTAAAGCCGTTGGGAGTACGGGTGAAGGAGATTTGTACGCCGAATACCCCACCGAACGAGAGTTTCTCTCCAGCTCCACATTCTGCAGACTGATTGAGTGAACGTGTGAAGTCTTGCTGCCAGCTACAGCAACGTCATTCCCAGCACTATTCGGTTTTGTCTGAGCACTCGGAAACGTGGAAGAATAGATTTGATTATCGTAAAAACTTGCTGCCATTCCGGATACTCCATTTTTCCCCAGTGGTCCATCGTCTTCGCCCACTTCAATGTGTTCATCCGAATGACTAACTTTGGTACGGGAATAAATTTCATCCGACATATCAGCCCCATCCACATCTAGCGCATGCTCATGCTGTTGTTCGCTAGCATCGTAGTAATCACTCTTCGAGTCTTGGCTGGAGTTTCGCGAACTGCTGTCGAATCGTTTCGAAAGATACTTTGCCTTCTTGCTCGTGGTCGTTGGCATTTCGTAATTCTTTGTTAGCAATATATCCATACCTCCGAAACATTCCTTGGAGTCTTGACTGGAAGCGCGCGAATTGAAACCGGAACCCGATTTGCTCTTGAGCGTTTCACGCGACTTCTTATTACTATCCGTGTGGTACACACTGTCTTTCGATTTCTTGCTCGAACCACTGCTCTTGGATAGTTTTGACTCGTAATAGTCACTGCGTGATTCTGGACTCGACATACGTGATGACCCTCCCATGGCTAATTTGATTTTCTTGTAAAAGTTACCATCCGACTTTACGCACAGCTTTTCACGCGGTAGATCTCTCGGATCTTCCATCAAAAACATGTCGTCGATATCATCGATGTCCGGAGCACTCTTGCTTTTTGCTTCCAAACTCGAGCAGTATCTCGAAAGGCGAGAAACGTGATGCGAATGGTGACCTGCCGAATGTTGTTGGTCTGGGATACTTTCATCATCCGTTGGAATGTAGTTACCCGAATCCAACGAGCACGATCTTGTATGGGCCTCAGAATCACCCTTGAATTTGTAGTACAACTCATCATCTGACTTTTCCAGCAACTCGTAGCTGTCATGCGATAGATCGTCTTGTGAACCGTACTCGTAGTTGGAATAGAAATTTTGATTATTGTGCCTGCGATAGCTCGTATGATCGATGGTATTGTACGTTGTGCCAGGATAGCTGGATGAGTAAACTTTTCCTTCATTTGCCAAAAAGTCCTGACTCACTTCTACCGAGTAGTTCGATTTTTGCACGTACATCGAGTGGCGTGAGTCATCGTAGCGTGTCACGGGGCTATCGATACGATCAGATGTTAGGAATTCACGCTCCATTAGCGAGAAATCGGCTCGGCCTGTTGAATCGTAGCCGTAATCACAGAGTTCTTTGCACGAGCTACTTCTCAGCCACGCTTCCTTTGAGGTATCTCTGCTATCATTACGCTGACGTTGGTAATTCATGTAATCTTCCTCCTCGAAATCATCTTCATAGTTCTTGTATTGCACCGTCGAGTATATGTTTGCATTCGACAGTTCATACTCCAGCCGTTCCGAAGATGTTTTCTTACTGTTCATTGGATCATCCGATTCATCACCAGTACCTTTTAACAGCGAAGAATAGTGCAAATAATCGTTGGTCACCTTCGATGAGCTAGGAAGGTTGTTTAACGAATGATGCCCGACGAAATTATGCTCGCCGGAGCTTCCAGGTCTCCCGGCACTGCCCGTCCTCCCTTCTCCACCACTGTAATTGGACTCTATCGATTCGATCTTGGAGAGTTGCGAGTTACGCGGTAGTGAATGCGAAGTTCTCGGATGAATTGGTGGCGGATTAGAGCAAGAGTATCGTTCATCATCATCTGTTAGCCCGTTTTTATGTGTGATAGTCGTGGCTAGCGAGTGTGAATTCGGCGATTGCGAGTAATGCTGCTGACTGTGACTGAAGTAGTCCGACGTATCGGAATAACGATTATTACCGCAGTATTCATCGAAATGAGCTGAACGATTATACATCTCCCCTGTACTTGCCGAGTTCAGCGGTCCTGCACTAGTTTCGTTCAGCTTGTTTACGTTCGTACTTATATTCGTATGACTATTGTAATTCCTAATGCTATCATCTATGAATTCATCACTAAAGTGTTTACCAGGGTAATGTGTGTTTGTTTTTATGGTAGCAACTTGTACAGTGATCTGCTTTTGCTGTTGAAGCTGCTTATTCAGTTTATTTTTCCTATCCACTGTCGCGTACAGTTCGTCACTGGGAACGGCCTTCGGGGCACCACTACAACTACCATTTGCATCTGTTCCACCCATACCGCCAATACTGCCCGATGCCATCGCTTTGATCTGTGTGGCCGTCGCATAACGGATATCAATGTCATCGTCATCCTCATCGTCTTCGAGGTATGGACGGCGAATTGCATTCTCGTCCTCGACCTCATCCATAATCTCATCGTCTTCTTCACCTTCCTCGCCTTCGTCATCTGCGACGGCGTTTTTGCGAGATTCTCCTGCCAATCCACCGCCACTACCACCAGAAGTGGTCGACTTTCGATGACGATACAGATCATTGATATCCGAATATATGACATTATCCGGCGCTTCGTCCGACAGGTCCGTTCCAGTGCTTACTGATTTAGACATCGAATAGGTACTCGTATTGCTATAACGGGCTAGTGTGGCACTGGGGTATTGAGAGTTGCTGGCTCCCACCGTTAATCCCGCCATTCCCGACCCCGAGGCCACCCCCTGCAGCAGCGCTGAAGAGCGCCTGGTGCGAGTGTCCAGCGGCAATAAAACACTCTCCCGGCTGGTGGAGGAGACCGTTGTCTCCCCCATAGAACTGCTGCGATCCCCCGGTTGGCCCAGCGGCCCGGCTGAGGCTCGACGCTGCTGTTGCTGCAGCAGCTGCTGTGGCTGCGTGGTAAATCTGTGGTTGCGATGAGTGTATTTGGGGGACATAGTGGCATAGAGCCGGTGGTTCAGACCTAGGATATATTTGATTGGGGAACACGGTTACGATTGATTTACGTTCCAGCAGATGTTATATTTTTGAAAAAAAAACAACCAAACTGCAATCATTACACGTAACCAACAACCAAAAAGTAAATGATAACTTAAATTAAGAACATTTAATAATAAAACAAATATTCCTTACTGGCCCAAAATCTCGCACTTAGCAATTAAGTATCATAAATTAATAAGTATCCGTCCGGTCAAATATTTTGTATTGGCGCAATACACGACTTAACAGCATAAAAAGTGGCCGTTAATAAAATGTTCCCTTATGCCGAAATGACAAATTAGCATTTAATAATTCAAGACAAATATAGCCCGCCCTAAATCTTGGCAGTTCAAAACACGTAAGGCCTTGTCGAATAAAATAAGAATAGACTTATCATTAAAAATAAAATTACATTTTTATAAACTTATAATCACACTATTTAATAATATTGTAGACTTAAATAATACCAAATACAATATAATGATGAATACGGTACATATCCCCTTAGAATGTAAATGAATACGAAATTGTTTGATATAAAACGATTCAATTTTAACACAAACAAAAGCAAACTAAAGTAACATAATAAGAATACGCCAGCAGCTTTGTCAGGCTTATTTTGCTTCCACTTACCGGAACTGTGACCGTCTTGACGTACACGACCCCGATCGGCTTCTCGCACATGGCTGCTGCTGTTGCTGTTGTGGTACGGCGAACTCCATGTGCCCCCCGGGGATGCAGATTGACTCGAGTCCTGCAGCGGCGTGTGACCCGAGCCCTCCATTCCCATTTGCTGGGTATAGCTCTTCATCGGATAGGTCTCCACCTGGGCTTCCGTGAGCTGAGAACGATTGTGGCCGGTAGGACTGCTGGGTAGGCGATCCACCTCCATATCCACTTGTCTCCTCGTCTGAGAAGGCGTCCTCAATACGTTGCTCTGACTGCGACGTTCCCATTCCGCTGCAATCAAAAGACGACTCATCATCAACATAATCATTCTCTAAGTGCACACAGTTGCATGAATGAAAACAGCCGTGCAGACAACGATCGAATCCGTTATTGCGCGTGGTTTTGTGTATAGTGACACTGCTTTGGTGCATACGTTGAAAGTGACCTCTCGTTAGTACGATTTTGTTTTTATTTGTTGGATTTATTCATTCTTGTTTGCGCGCGAGAAGATCAAAATGCAGGTGAAAGCTGTTAAGCGCATTCTTTTACATCGCTTCTATTGATTGTATTTCGATAGTGAAAAGTTTATATAACTAGTTTCAGCAATAGTACCATTCAACACTGCATTTCGCCTTCTGGCCATTTTACTGTGCTTCGCAACACATTCATCAATTCTCAATCTGTACACAACATTTAATGGTGAATTCACACGCAACAGAAAACATACTGTTTGTAACAACAAGACATCAATCAATCAAAGAAACAAACCAAATAACAATCATTGAAAGTATCAATAGCAACCTAGCTCTAGAAAATAAATTAAACAAACATGTATTGCAAAACTCTGTATTGTGGAAGGTGTGATTCTGCGTGTACAAAAGCACACACACACGTCTGTGTTCGTGTATTATAACAAATCTCACATAACAAAACGGTAGCCACAAACGAAACGAAGAACGGCAAAATTAGAAGAAATAGGAGATATAAGAAAAATAAACATAATAGAAATAATACAAACCGGTTTCGATCGGAAGTAAAGGATGAGCCGAGATGCTTTGATTCACATTACATGAAGTGCGTGATTGACTTCTGTTACTTGAATGTAGAGGACCCTGCCGAAAAGACTGAGACCTGTTTGTGATTATAAAACAGAGAGATAGAGAGACATATAGTAGAGAGGATGTGAAAGGAATTGCGAATATTCTTGCTATTTCCACTGCTTATGATATATCTTTAGAAACTTAAAATCCCCATTCAATTTAAACATAATCAACGACGAAAAGTCTACCAACCTTAACACAAAATCTCACACACTCAATTAAATAATCAAATTAAAAAAATCTTAATGTTTGTTTACAAAGCAAGATTCGTCTTGTTTGTTATTCTTCATCAGACTATAAAATGTTCTTTTTTACATGTTTTTCATTTGAATTTAACATTTTTTTAGCTTTCTACAACTATGACCTGGAATATACCTCCGTATAAATGATACTCATGAATAGGAAAGGATAGAATGATGTTCTATGGATTGGAAGTACATAATAAGAATGGAAACGTATGAATTCCAAACGTAGCGAAAATATAATATGGAAGATGTGTGTGAGTCAACTAACAATAAATTAAAATCAGTATGAACTCTCTTCTCTCAATGGGGCCTTATTTTCCAAAAACAAAACGATACCATATTCCAAAAACCCGCCGTAAAGTTTCATTGAGCAAATAACATTTGTTTCGAGTTTTTTTGGAAATAAATGCATAGTAGCTAAATGGCTACCAAACAGTACGTTTTAAAATCACCGTAAACCAGTTTAAATTAAAATTATCATAATTATTCAAACATAATGTAACATATTAAAAGGAAAATATATGAAAATTAACAGAAACAAGCTAGACACAAAATAAAACAATTCACCATTCGGTAATATGCTACGTGACATATTTTACAGATGACTTGTTGTATAATAACCGACCAAAGCTAACATTGTTTCGAAGCAATTTGTTAAAACGGGAGATCATACGAGGAACTGATGGTTCATTATTCAAAATACTTGGTCTGACTCAAAGATACTCAAAAGGGATTTCTATTAACATAATTATACTCATATTATTACAGTCAACATAACTTTTGATTCCTTACCTTCAAAACAAACTTATTAATACAAACAAATAGCTAAACTTAAGAAACGACTAAAATATTTTACGCATAAATGAACGCTTCACATTGGCAGTTGTATTCGTCAGTTTTGATACAACTCAATAAATGGCGATGAAAAAAAACTAAACGATCATTGCTTCAAGATTATACCGATTATCATGACATGGGAACTAAATTAACTACTTCAAAATTGATGAAATGACTTTGTGAAATGATTGTTTATGATTTGAGAGCTAAAAGCTATCATAGGATATGGTGAATGCTACAATGCCAATGAATTACAAATCCCTTTGTAAGAATGTGGATTTGTTTACGAATCCATAAAGAAGTGATAATCAGTTGAATATTATCTTTATCCAAAAGACATACATAATCCAAAAACAGTTTCAATTAAAGTACAAGAAGCACTCAATGTTTCTCGGACGCTCGTCACACTCACAAACAAATTGTATTTTGTCGTCAAAATAGCTATTCTTACCTTTGAAATGTTTGTCGTTTTACGTAATTATCACGCACAAATTCTATAATCTGCTTTTGAGTTTTTCCGCTATACCTACAAAAACAGTAGAACACATCAAGTGTGAGAAAACGCTACTGATATTCACGTTGGAGAGTATCACTGTAAACCTACCTGAAAGAGCTACCTCTCGACAGTACCCTTGCTTTGCGACGCTGCACATTCTGAACAGCGGTGCAACGGAAAAAGCCATGATTTTCGACGCACTTTTTCCAAAAGTTCTTACACTCATTACGACCTTCGAAGAAAAATTCAACTGTATCCTTGTGGTACACCTGCAACAGAAGAAATAGGAAGACATTAGATTTATACTTCCGTTCACACGGGTGCTATTACTTACATAATTTTCTGGATGCAATTTAATCAGAAAACGTTTGCGTTTGAAAGATATTTTACGAATCTTTGCCCATGAAAACGTGTTGATTCTTGTGATTCCCTGAAAAACGGCAATGCCCATGTGAGCAACGGCCAGATTCAACGGGACGGCATCGTGATCTTTGGCTGGGTGCATTTTCATGCCATACAGCTCACACCGTCGCGCCGTTTCTAACAGATTCAGATCGGCCTCTGCCGGCGATTGACCCCTGTTAGGAAGAAGAAAGAGTAATATTAGTAATCTTTCCCTGCAGTTGAAACTATTGCTGCAGCACATCAAACTTACACATGCTTCTTGTGGTTTTCCATAATTCTTCTCTGCATTGTATGATCTTGCTGGGGCACAAACCGGTACGACGACAGATAGGTATGATCGGGATAGTCCTCTGCTGCATAATCCCCACAGGAAGCTGTATTGCAGAAAGAAAAATAGGATGAGTATGATTGTTATGCACGCTCGCTGTACATTCAGACAGCCGGACAAATAAATAACAAAGCAATTCATGTCTCTACCTTGAACAATGTAGCTCGCCATGAGCGCTGCTGTATTGTCGTTGCATTGCAAGCTGCCGGTGGCAAGATCACGCTTCACTTGCAGACAGAACAAATAACGTGTATATTCTTCTTCTAATTGCAGTGGATCAGGCGTGTAAAACTTTACGCAGAACCGTAGCACTGGTTCTATTAACGATAGGCCAACCTGCCGGTTGAGTGACTTCTCGAGGTCCAGCCAGTATTTGGTGCCAGATGGTGCTTCCTGATACTCCAGTCCAAAATAATCGGCTTCCAGCAGATTTAACTGTCGACACACTTGTTCAAATAGCACTTTGCCAGTCGCTTTTGCCTGAAAACAAAAGCAAACAAAGAAATGTTTTAGATGATTGATAGTTACAAATTTTTAGTTCTTCTATTCCATAAGCCATCCAGATAAGATTCAATAATTTATAGCATTATTCCAGAGACATACCTGCACTTGAAACATGGTGACAGAATCATCCAACATTTGGATGCGGACAGCGAGTTTCTTGCCACCACGTGAATGGGATGTTGACACAGTTCCGTCCACACCCGATGGTGTGCTCAGGGAGTGAATCATCCTGGTGCCGGACAGTGTACCAACACCGGAACTGCCACCGCCGGCAGAAGGACCCATGGAATCCAGCGACATTTTGAGCTAATTCCTTCACTGATGCGAATTTCTAGATATTTTTGTATAATCCACTAGCTTCTACTGTAAGCCTTATATCGACCACAACTGTTCGTCTGTTACGTGGGTCGGTAATTTTTGGCACTGATTTCATTCACACTCTCGAGCTTCACGGATCTACAGCGACAGAAACAAGCAGCAAAAAAAAACACACAAACATCAGCCAACAGGAACGGGTCACAAGATGAAATTCAGCTAGCCAACACGACTCGATCGCGCGCGCACTTGATCACGGAAAAACAAACACAACATGTGTCGCTGCTCGTGTCGTAATGGTATTCGTAAACGAGAAAGCCCCACGATCCAGACACAAACTACACAACCGAACAACAAACAAACAAACAGACCTCAACGTGATTCTCGCCGTGAGGTTCAATCGATGCAACAGATGATTCGATTATTTCATAACTCCCTGTCATACGACGAACAAACGATTATTGCTTCTAAATTCAATACTAAATTCGAATATGCACTAAGTTTAACCAGTCATTTGAAAACAATGTTACCCTGTGTCACAAAGAAACGGAACATAACCAGCAATGTAAAAACATAATCGTAATATTCACTGCTTCCTGCTGTGACACTTTCGGTTGATCGGTTCGATCAACGATGCGCTCACTGGGTTGTTATGTTACTCGCTACTTCTTTAAGCTAAATGGCACCCAAACTGATGCCACTACTACTATTCGTTGATACTGACTGATAGTGATGTGTGATTTTCTATTTTTTCTTATTCTTTGTCATAAGCCCTCGACAAGTGAACATTACGCACGGACCACCAGTAGTGGTGATGTTTTATGTACACAACAGATTCCATCCGCCCGTACTGCTGCTCGTTGATGATTCTCGGTGATGAAGGTCGGGTAGGGTCGCGTTTCGATGGTTCATTGTTTTGCTTGTTTGTAATTGGCGCTTAATGCCCTGCAAGAACAGACGAAAATAGTTTTAGTACAATGCAAGAGTTTGTTCTGATTCGTGTCATAAATTAAAAATATATATTTATTTACAGAAACATATTCAATGGATATATATAAATTCTTGATTCATACCCATCCCCACATGGCTCGTCAGCTGTTCCAGCGATTAGCTTTGCTGGTAATTGATATCAATTTAACTTGATCAATTATAAATGCTATTTAGTTGCCCTTTGCTTCCAGCACCAACTTTCGCTGGGAGTTCAACGAATGGCTATTCATCTGAATTGTCAGAAAACGATGATTTATACTGGGTTCAACTGCTGAGCTCGCTACACTTTTTCTTTTCCACATATACGGCATTCTTTACTAATTTATCATACATCCCACAATAAACTGTTCCCATTCTCTCAGCTCCATCGCAGTCATGCATATCGACTGCACCTATTATTATAAGCATGCATTTTCTTACAACAATTGTCCTTTCAATTGCTGTAAAACGGTAGTAGTCATACGAGTACGCTTAGTTTGGCGGGGATTAGAAACACTACGTGATGTACCAGTCCGTTTTTTAAATAGATGGATCCACTTGGTGGAAAATAATAAGAACCTTCTCGTGACGGTTGTCCTGCTAGTGCTATATTGAGCCGTAGCTTTTACCCCATTATGCCACACGCCAATGGGTTCAGTGTGTGTATGACTGCACATCAGAAACGCACGTTCCTCCAATGCGCAAGAGAAAGACAATGCGATCTGAGTGACGAGAAAGGAAAGGCAGGGATTCAGAGTCAGTCAACCAACAGGCAACGCATCCAAGCGCAAAGATGGTGTGTAAATAAACATTCCGGTTTCCGAGGCTTGTGAAAAACACTGATCATACGCAACGGGACCATGCCATAGTGCAGCACGCATCGTGGAGGCGTGCGACAGTGATGCCGATCCCATTTATAGCCGTCGATCCGACCAACGCTACTCGGGTGGTACACAAAGCACCGGCATGGGGGAACGACCCCGACCAGAATGGCTTGTTAGTTTTCTCTCTTTTAATTATAATGCGGGAAATATGCGACTTCTGGAAGTCGCATTGACTCATCGTTCCCTTCGGCAAGCGTGGCCAGGGCACATTTTCTTTCACCGGTACTGATACGAAACTCTCTTTCTCTTTACCAGCGGACGCAGAAATAAACACACGTCCGTCAAAAAAGAACCAGCATGAACCCATAAAACGCATTGCACATCACACAACGAATTCTCCGTTCTGTCCCTACCCCTTTGCGGGGCTAACACACCAACATAATCGGGCAAATTGTGCAAAACTCAACACCGGAACACCGTGGCAAGAAGACGATACGTTGGGGCAGTTCTCAGCCTCCCACCTTCCCTTCGCGTGAAAAATCAACATCTACACCATCGAACGAAACCAGATCCGCTGCCTGGCCTTCTTTGTATGGTTTCTGGGGAGGCCGAAACGGAAACGTGTGCGCGAGAAGGTCGTCTTTGTGGTAAAGTAATCTTCTAACAAGAAACGGCAGGCATACGAAAGCGAAAGAGAAAAAATATACACCCTTGGCGAATATAATCCACAGGGAACGCGCATCGCAAGTAAACAGAGGAAAAACGACACAAACGTGGTACGGTACAAATGGCTGGCTTTACAACGGTGATTATGTGGCCGAAGCTGATTGCCGCAATGCATGGACGTAGTACATGGAAAGCGAGTTTTCCACCAGCAAACAAATCCTCCGGCAGTTCGTCTAGATTTTCTGTACGTGTGTGTGTGTGTGTAAATAGGAGGACACACAAGCTAAAACGAGGCTCAATAGAACATTCTCTACAGAAGCGTTACCACTGTAGTTGAGATGAAAAAATGAAACGTTAGTCCATGCATTACCATTAAGCATATAAAAATTTTTAGTCGCACTCCTTCCAGCTGGTCGATTACAGCAACATAAACTCAGCTCGGCAACAGTGGCGATACTGAGAAACTTTCGTCGGTCCATATGGATCATCGATCGCAGTGGTAAGCCTCAGCTTCTTTCTTCGGTTTCGGCCAACACAACTTTCTGTCGCAGACATACACCAGAGACTCATAAAACATAAACATAATGGTAGTAAAACACTCCCGCTTCATCGGACGCTCACTGTTGGCTGAGGAAGCAATATTGCTGGTCAAAGAACCCGTGCAATATTCATCCGTAATAATCCGACCAGAAGCTACTAATGGCTTGTTTGCATAACACAGCGGTGTAACGATGTATCCTGGCAGACTTGTCCTTTTGCATACATTTTACACAAATTCTCTACTCCCTGAGGTATGCAAGGGAATGTATTGTACGTGCTCTAGGATCCGGGAGCCAGACATGATTGCTGTGCATACTAACTCAAGAGCAATCTCAATGGCACTAGTCGGCAAAGTATCGAATGATCTAGGAAGGGTTTATGGGTTGATAACGCGTATAGTTTCTTTCGCCACCGTTCCTCGATCTCCTTCTACGTTGATTCTATCCTAATCTGTGGTATTGTGGCCTTCTCAAGTGTAGAGCGCTGAGCGACAACGAGTCTCCGGAGCAAATTGCAAACAATTGGATCGTCAATTTGCTGACTCTGCTAAATTTATATCATCACTAAGGTCGATGTAATCATACCGTCTGGAGTTGTTCACACTATTCCTCCTGGTGTTAATTTGATGTACACTTTCAGGTATTAGTGGCAAGAATAGCATCTTCGCCGTATACTCCAAGCTTGTTTGTAACAACTGGATTTAGATACCTAATTATAGCTACCATACATATGGTACTTACTACTAATTTGTTGATCTTTCTTCCATCAGATACCAAAAATCGGTGGAGCATACAAGACGATGAACTACCTTTCCGGTGGTCTCCTTTTCGCTCTAGGGCCATTTGCCTCACCAGCACAATCCCGAAACTAGGTCACAACCCCAGCACAATTTATTATTTACCCGCGCGAGGACCATCTATCTCTTCGCGGCCACTCACTCTTCTCGAGCGGGGTTCACCTTCAAGAGAGCGAACCGCGCGATAAGCTCGATCGTAATTTCATGCCAAGATGGTTATTCTAATCAAAGCCGTTTCTAAATAAGGAATGAGCAGCTGAATAGTTAAACTTTGCTTACAAAACTTCTGCCACGCCACAGAAACCTGCCTCACCACACAATAAAGGCAGAGAGGCGTCCAATTTCGGGGCACATTTCTTGGCAGCACCCAACGAACGACCTGGGGCGACCTGATACGATGGGTTTTTGCTCCCAAAACTTCCGATCCAACCATTGCCTTACCGTAGGAACTGACTGCGCACACGCATTCCAAAACGTACCTATCTCAAGAAGGCGGGGGGCTTGGATGCGTGTGCATGTTGTGTGGAAAGGACACGAGCGCAGGATATCCGTTTGATTATTTATCTTTCACGTTTCGTTGCAGCCGAGTATGAAAACCCTTTTTTGCCACTTGAATGGGGTAAATACACTTCCACGGGCGCTTCTGGAAACTGTCAACTAATCAACAAATCAACCTACTTTGCTGCGTCTCTCTTCGTGCCTAATTTAAAGGGCGCTTCGTACAGTACTACTATCAGGTGAATGTGTGCGTGTATGTTTTCCATACCGTAGAGAGTGTCCTTTCTCTCTCGCGTTTGACACACTTTTGCCAGGACGAACTGCCAGCACCATTGGTAGTGGTTTCGTTTCCGTGTTGTCCTATCCGTCCGTCCGTCCCTTCCACCCAGCGACAGGTTCGGATAGGTTCGGGAAAATCTAGGCTAGGGGTCAATAATCAACTCCGTCACCGTAGTGACGTTGGGTAAGGGAAGTCGCGACGACAGCCAGTCTCCGCAGCTATTATTGTCACAATTGTTTGCGTACAAAAATTACTAGGTCACGCGGATCCCCATCACACACTGCCATCATGCTGCTTTGCTTCCAGCGCACCGAAGGTGCAGAAGGAAGAACCCATTCATTTCCCTATTCCGATCACGTACTGCACGTAATGTGCTGCTTGCCTGCCACTCATTCCGGGCGCATCGTATTGATCTTCAGCTGCGACAAGAGTGTAACCACAATCTACTTCCTCGTAATCATCATCATCGTCATCAGCAGCACTATTCACGCTCTCGAATTTCACACGATTACCTGCCCTTTATCAAATATCATCATTCGTTCATCATTTTTATCGCCCTGCAAGCCTACCACGGTCATGCTGCACTCCCGGAATAGTTCCTGCGACAAATTGAATCCACCACAAAACCCGTATGGGCTCTATCTTTGCACCGCGATAACGTTTCCTCGGTGTCGTCGTCATCCACACAACCACGCAAAGACTTTTCGGTAGTTCGCTTCTTCTCAACCCAGCCCTAATTTTTCTTCCACAACACCGTGCGATACAGCTGCAGGCTAAAGTGGCCCACAAGTTTTACACCCTTCTTCGTGCTTTTTCACATCTTTACACAACTACGGCACATACGACGCGCAAAGAATTGCTATTACATCTTCACAAGGCTGCTAATTACAACCATTCGGTACGGATTCATGTTTTTCACGACCTCTGCTGGCTGTGTTGTATGTATGGGAATGTGTCAGATCATTCTTCACTGCTGAAACGCAACAATACTAACAGCACAGTAAAAACATGATATGTTTTCGATTCCTACCCACTTTATGGGTGCTTATCACTAGTGATTTCGATGCACAAAGCTAGAACTTACATTTTAATAGCACTTTTTCGTCACAGAATGACGCGCCCACTTTTCACGAGAGAGTTTTTCTAACTGTATTGAAAGCAGGTACGTCCACGGCCCTTTTTCGCACCAATACACTGACAGCTACGTTTGACGGACGCGAGCAAGGTCTGCATCAGGGAGGTTGGATCATGTTTCGCGTTCATGCTCAGTTGCCGTTGACAGTTGTGAGCAACACAACATCTCGTGAAAGCTATTTCAATTCAAAATCATTAAAAAGGAGTTCCCACGCATTTTCTTTTTCAACTCTGCAACTGCATAATTATGTACGATATTCTGCAGATGTAAGCTACCCACGAGTCTCTTGTTTCTAGTTCAATTTTCTCAAATTTTTCTCAACGCAACTGTTGCTGAAATAAGAACTCTTATTATACAATGTGCTTTTACAACTTTTAATTTCTGTATGAATGAAGACCGTCTCGCGATTCCATGCCTAATGAACAATTTACTTTTTCTTACCCTTTGCACCGGTAGCTTTGGATGTGCTGGCCTTAGCAGTAGTCGTCGCCCCGGTCGGCTTTTTCTTTATTTTGATAAAAGCATTTTCATCGATCTTATCTTCCTTTTCCTCTTCATCAGATTCTACTTGCGTACCGCCATCCTGTTCCCCTTCGCCATCGTATAGACCACCCATTTCATCTTGTGCGGCATCGTGTGCCTTCTTTTTCACTGTCGCTAAAGCCGAGTAAGTATAGGGAGCAATCGCCTTGTTGTATGCTCGTGTTAGGGCAGCTTTTACTTTGCCATCGACCGAATCGAGGGGACTCTTGTGTTTCGGCCACGTACTTAGCTCCACCAACGAGTCAATGTCTTCACGCAGAAGGCGATATTCCTTGATCACTTCCAGCGAATCGTGCACACCTTCTGAACCGCGCATCTGCAGAGGCTGTACGATTGAGCGCAGCAAATGGGGTGCATAATCAAGGCGTATGGCCATCCTTGACCCCGAAGTTGCTACCCTAGTGTGATCGTGTATTTCTTGTGCCAATCGCTTGCGTTTTGTTGATTTGGAGTTTTTCCCTAACCATCCCGGAAAGTTGATCTGCCCAGTGAAGTGTCCTTCCATAAACTCGCCCGGCATTACCGAACTGAACATGGCTTGCACCGGAAGTAATGTCCATGCCATGTTCGATCTAATCCTGCGTTCAACCATATCGCCACGGCTCAAACTATCCGCCGTCATCGCAATCCGATCCAACCATTCCGTTCTGGGTGCTTTCGGTTGAACCTTGAGGTAGTTCTCTTGAACAAACAGTGGCGCAATGTTGTAATCGTGGAAAAACAAATCGGCCTTATCGTTAAGCGTCATTGTCTTATGATCCTCGGCTGAGAACACTTTCCTGATCACATCCCACGGCCCAATCTTGATGTCTTTTTTGGCAGAATTGGCTTGTTTCTTCGCTGCATCCACCGATAGGGTAGCGGCCATTGATTTTCCAGCACTATACAGCGCGAGGTGGTTTAACGTTTGACGCACATCGCCTCCCGTGCCAGCAATGATTTCTTCCAACACGCCAGGAGATAGTTTCAGTTGCTCCTTAAAGCACACGGACATCATGGCTCCTTTGATTTGCTCCACACGTGGTCGATTGAAGCGCAAATCGAAACAGTAATTCACGAGCGATCTTATCTTCGGGTGGTTGCGATCGTTGCACATACAGATGATTGGAATGTGGCTTTCCTTTATCAATGCGATCAACTCCTGCATACCGCCACGATCCTCGTTGCCCGCCATACCGTCCACCTCGTCCATGAGAAGCACGTGCTTGCTGGAAACCTTTTCGCTTCTACCCCCGAAATACCCCGCCAGGGACTTAGTGTTCAACAACTCCGAGACCTCTTCCTTCAACAACCGCTTACTGCGTGTGTCCGATGCATTGAACTCCACCGTATCGAAGCCCAACTCTTTGCACACCAAAGTGGCCGTGGTAGTCTTACCCACTCCTGGTGGACCAGAAAGCAATGCGGCTTTGAAGGCTGCTCCCGAATCATTCTTGGCCCAGGGATTGGGTTTGGCGTGTTTTTTCGTGCCATCATTGTTTTTGTACCAGCTCGACAGCCATACGGTCAACTTTTGCACGTTACTACTAGCCCCCAACTGTCCAATGATCTGCTTCGTGCTCGTAGGCTTATACTTGTCCACCCAAGCCATATTATCAATGCTTTTAATATCCTTTTGATAGTTGGTTAACTCGGGCTTAAACGGGCTAGTAGGTACCGCAGGTTTTGTTGTCTTTGCCGGGGACGATTTTGTCACATCTGCCGTATGCTTCTTGATGGGTGATTTTTCTTCCTTCACCTTAATCGATTCCTTCGAATGGGCAGTTTTTCCAGGCGATCGTGCATTTGGTGATTTTTCCAACTTTACTTTAATGGACTCTTTTCCGGATTTCTCAGGCGATTGCGTTTTTGAGGATAGTTCCGTTTTGATTTTTTTCGTCTCTTTTCCCTCGCTTGGGGATTCCTTCCGCTTGGTGCTACTGCTGCTACCGCTCGTATCGGATTCCTTCGTTGACTTAGCTACACTATCCTTTTTAAGCGGTTTCTGTCCAGACTTTACCCTTATCAGATCCAACAGAGCATCTTCACTAAGCGTCACGATACCAAGATCTTCTGCCTGGGCAACCTTCTTTGGGCCGGCATCATCTCCAACAACCATATGTGTAACCTTTTTCGACACAGCACCGACCACTTTGCCTCCAAGGTCCTTAATCACCTGTGCACACTCATCCCGTTCCATAGACTCTAGCACACCAGTAATGACAAACTGCATGCCCTGCAAACAGTTTGGCTTCCCTTCGGGGATCTCTTTCGAGCCTGGATTAGCCGGACCTTGGCGGTTCTTGAACTTCTGATATAAAATGGCCGACATTCGTTTACGTTCATGACGTTCCTCATCGGTAAGAATGGATTCGTTTGGATCCCTGTAATCTGATGCACTGGTGTCGTTCTTTTTCGCAACCTTTTCCTTGGCTTTTCCTTCACCTGGCGACTGCTCATCAAGAGATTTTTGTTTTACAGGACTTTTCTTCGGTTTAACGTCGCATTCGTGACTCAGCTCCTTCTTGACGGCTTTCTTTTCCGGGGACGAAACCTTTGGCTTTTCCGGTGTGCCCTTGGAACTTTTTTCGTTTCCATTCCGATCTTTCTTTGCCATTTTCTTCTCAGGCTGCGGTGTCACCGGTATGACGTCATCATCCTCCTCCTCTAACTTCAGCTGTTCGATTGGTTCGAGTGTTTTCTTTTTAGGAATCTTTGGCAACTCCACACGCTTCACCGGTTCCGAACTAAAGATGTCCGTTACGTTCACTGGTTTTAGTTTCTCCTGCTTAGGCGTAGCATGTTCTACTTTCTTTTTTACGGGACTTTTTTCATCCTCGTCAGAATCAATTACGCGCCGCTTTTTCAGCGCACCGGCTGCAGTTGATGAACCTTCCTTCACAGCCTGTTTCGAAGAACGCGGAGAGGCTTTAGTATCCTCTTCATCGTCGCTGATAATTACAGCCTTCCTTTTGGGATTCGGAGTCTTAGCCGGTTCCGGTGCTTTGGATGGTTTCGCTCCACGGCCAAAAAATGAACGAATATCCTACAGGCGACACGATACAATTCGTTAGCGTGGTAAAGTTAACAATAGCCACCATACCTACCATAGACATGATGCAGCCGAATTATACTGTTCGGAACTTACTGCTTTTCCGTTGATTGAGATTTGGGACTGTATTTGGATTAAAACGCTAAAAAGAACACTTGCATCACAATAAGCAATGTCTTGTGTTTCTGATGACGGTGTAGCCAGAGGATGCGTAGAAGTCAACACGACACTACGGCAAAGAAAGCAATTGTTACGTAAAGAAAAATACTCACTACTAGGGCAGAACAATATGAAAGCAACGCTTATAAATTCGATATTTCATAAAAGAAACTAAATTCGAGCGCACGATTGGTGAGATGCTTGTTTCAAGACAACACAAACAAATTCCGCGCAAACCAAAAATTGACAGTTGCAACATTTGACGTTTTCGCTCTTCGCTCCTGTTGTTTCGGATTCGCCTTTTCGAAAATGAGAGAAAGAGAGTCCCACGTTTGGGAGCGAAACGAATTCTCTCCGGACAACGGTTGAAAGTTTTCGAACTTTTTCAACTGAAACGGAAACATTAAATGTTGCATGCGAAATATTTCATTATTGCAATTTGTTTCATTTTTAAAATCTAATTTATGAATTTGGTACACAACGTGCATCGGACGTTAATTCCCATACTCAGTGGTGGATCAAGCTTTTGGGAGCCCGCTGGCGGAGTGGCAGTAGAGGCTTTATGACTCTTTGTTCGGATGAATCGGAGGGGGGAGGTGAACGACGAGACTCTCCTTAACCAGTGAGGTCCCTGGTAACCGCCAACATCGCCCATAGGTTAATCCGCCGCTGCCTATACTGTATTTTCAAATTTCGTGGAGAAAACTGTAATGTTACTTAATGAATAAAATGAATCCTTTAATTAATAATTAATGATTTAATTCGATCCTTTAATTGTATTACAAAATATTTGGTTAAACTGGCCATTTTGGATTACTTATTTCATCA
>AXCM01000926.1:0-50251 GCA_000473375.1 Anopheles culicifacies | reverse complement strand
ACACCGCACCATGTGCACAACAATCAGCGGGACAGTGTGTGAGCAGCAAAACAAGCAACACAGCAAAGGCCAGCGAACTGAGCGCGTACATACGGCGACACGAAAAACCGCAAGGTGCGCGCGTTTCTGTCGATGCCTTTGCCGCTCAATGTCACGGTCAATGCTGTTTTCTCACAACCAGACGGTACGGGCGCCAGGGCAGGGTCGTACCCGATGCTATGATATGCGAAGCAAGGTGAGGTTAAATCTCCGTTACGCCAGTGACGCCACAACGGGGAGATATATCCGAAGCTGTCAAAATTTACGATACTAAGCGTGATCGTGGTTTATACTTACGGTTCGGTTTCTCCGGTTCGGCGTTAGCCAGATACTCCTTGCTGACCGTCATGATTGGTTCGCACTCCTTTCCTCCTTTGGTTTTAAGTCTAGCCTGTACGCCAACGCCTTGTTTGCCGTAGAGTTAAAGATGATGTGACGAGGTGATGAATAATGGTAATACTGATGTTGTGCTTTTGTAGTAGCTTCGTCCACTACTATCCGCTTGTCTACTAAGCGGCCGTACTCGTTGTACGTTCGTTGGATGGAACGTTATTCAACAGGCCACGCCACGATAAACTTGCTATAATGCGAATTTCAGTGTAGCCGTTGTTGGATGTTTAGGCGACCATTTCTATTGTGTGGGAAAGGAAAAAAACAATCATAAATTAATAACACATAGTTAAGCGCACACAACACTAATGATCATACAACTAAGTCCTATTAGACAAACAAAACGTCACATTTGTCGTCACATATCGTCCTGTTCGCACCCTTCTGTAACCTTCGCGTACACAAGCTAGCGGAAAACAAGGTTAAACAACAGCAAAATTAACGCGGCACACTGGCACAATCGTAAAGCCGAAAACCTGTCCCAACGCCTTTAGCACCAGCACGTTCACCGCCGGTGACGTTCCCCCGTCGCTTCAATGTTCAATAATAATGATGGTTGTTTTGGAACTGGAAGCTTTCGACGATTTTTCCAGAACCTACGACACCGCTACATGATGGGATGTGCTTTTTTGTTTGTCAGACAATCTGTTTCGCATCATCAGCTGCGTTTCACCATTTGGCGAAACGTGAGAAAAGGGGGATTTTTTGTTGTTGTTGTTAAAGACACCCTTGCTGCTTTCCTGGATGTGTTTACTACACTGTCACGTGATCACATCGAAGCTCGGTAAGTTTATGTACAAATATTCCAATTCATTCACCTGCTCCACTGAGCTGCTGAACGCGGTTGGGTAATAATGTATGCACATGTTCATAAATCATTATTGGGCACATTAGACATTGGACCCCAAACATTATTGCTCATTGCTCACAGGTAACTCATTGCATAACACAGCCCCAAAATGGAGACACTTGTGGTGGACACCTCACACAACGCAACTGATGGCGCACTACGCAAGATCGCCCCATGATCAATTATCACACTTTCACCAGATTTGCCCATTTGTTTCACACCCTTCGATTAGTGCAAATTCCTCATCCACATCACGCTTAATGCGGTGTTTCTGTAAACTCTTGTTGTTTACATGCGCAGGAAGCTGGTACACATTTAATCTACACCGTCGTTTAGCACAACCATACGAACCGATAGCCATTGCACAATTGCGCGCACGTTCCGAATGGAACTACAACGGCACCCTTATTAAGCCCAATGCACACACACACGCACACTAACACGACCCGTTGAATAGCTATGCCCTGGGCCTACGACGCCATCAACTTGCCTCGGGAAAGGCATTAATGAAAATTGAGAAAAATATTCCACACCTGCCATTAACGTGGCGGGGATGTGAAAATCAAACACAAAGAAAGAAGGAAAACACACTGCCACACCACCAAATTCCGTGTGTGGTGCAAAATGACCTTCCGAAAGATTGCGAAACCCAAAAAAAAAAATAAAGGACGGAACAGGTAATCACAGGAAAGCACATTGCCTTCCAGGAATTGGCAGGACTTGCACAGAGGATGCAACAAAAAGGGAACACGCTGAGAATGCGCTTAGATAGGAACGAAGGAAGGGAAGACATTCCTCCGACATTCCTGGACCAACAATTCTCCAGAACTCAAACACATCAACCCGACGGTAGATAAAACACATAAAGAAATAGGCGATGTACATACGGCCCAGACACGGCTGTACGCAAACCGCGTCTCGTAGATGAGGCGAACAGGTTGGCTAGGTTCTGAGTCGCCATCATCGGAGTTCAAAGTCATGGTCATCAACAGGCTCCTGTGCGTGTGAGTCTTTTTTTCCTGCTGCTTAAACCTCGAACGCATTCACTTTCATCCTCGACTTCTTCGACAGGTTCTTTCCGAACACTCCAGCATCAAAACAGCACGAAGAAAAGGTCAGCCACATTGGCGACGATGGTACGATCAAGTAGAGCATGTGCTCCACGCCACCGGACACGAAGAGTTATCACTTTCGATTTTCCTGTTTCCCTCCCCCAAAATAAAAAACCACCCCGGCCACATTCGGTTCATCGTGCTCTACCATGGTTCACCAGTCGTTGCCAGCCTTGGTTCGGGGCTCGGACGTTCGGGGTTTGCAGTCAACTGATTAAATATTTATGGCACATGCTTGCCACAAGCTCGCCTTTAGCATAAATAATACTGTCGCTGTCAAGTGCAACGAATGCTTCACAGGTTTCCGTTTCGTCAGTTCACCGCGACGCGGCTTCTTCATTTTGTTACGGTCGTGCCCCGTATCACCGAACGCTCAGAATCGTGTGACGACCGGTACCACTCGTGTGCAACCCCCGAGAGCTAGGGCTTATCAACAATCAGTCAATGTACCGCGGACGTGTGGAATTTGTACGAAGGTGGTATTATTCCGGTACTTCACCACCGGGTCAGGAATGGGAGCTAGCAGTCACATAATTCTCACTCGACTGTAATTCCTGCCCACCTGCATACAACGGGGGAAGAACTTGACCACAAGTCAGGGAAAAGGAGGCGATAAAAATAGTTGCAGTTTAGCACTAATCGGCGTTTCAAGTACCTTCTGTGTTGGATTCTAGCATCGCGGAGAGGTTCTTCCTGGGACGCGCGCACACCGACGACCCAATGAACTATGGCAACAAGTCGTACGTGAAGGTGAGATAAAGTACGCAGACGGGCAATTCAATTTAGCACAGCCATGACGCCAAACGGACCTCCATGATCGGCAAATATTCTTCAGACAAGCTCTGAAAATATCTGGAGTAGGAAGTCGCTACACACCGTCGTGCAGTCTCGAGTCATTCTGGTGTGCTAAACTTAGAATCAACTAATCATTTTGCGATGACAATCACTTTCGTACTTTTCCGCCATTTTTGATTCGTTTTTCATGATTTGTTATTAGTTTGCTCCACGTGCAGCTCATTCCACTGCTCGGAACTAGCTCGCGGTGGGGCTGTGTATTAAAAACCTTGACGAAAACAATCGGTACTACTCCGTACTACACCGCAAGGAACACCCGCCACCTGTCTACGTGTGGGTCCGGGGCAGATCTCCGGTTCCCCCTTACGTGATTCACCACATTCATCAATGTCGGGCTTGGTGAATATTCAAATCTACGCAACGCACTGTTCTGGCGCCCGGGACGGTAATAGTAACGCAGTGTTCCATTGTACGGTACGGATGCGGTAATGCCGCGGTACGTTATCTATGACTTCCCTCTGCCAGACAATCATCTGACAATCCCAGCTCTCCCCGTCGTATTCCCAGCGCGCTCTCTGTCCAATACAACAATATGTGGAAGTCTCTAACACAATAACCCCCGGCACGAGGTATGGCGGATGCTGTTTGATTAATTTTTTTCCCTGAGATGCTTTCATTCGATTCCGAATCGATTATGCCCCGTAAGTGGAATGAAGGGTGAGAACACCATAAACATGCAAGGGTTTTTTTTGCTCTCGCCCTCAAGGTGTTCAGCCTGGGGAGGCAGTGGAATCTTGGAATCTGACGTTGTAATGGAACTTTTATCGTGGCTTTGAGATGAGGAGCAGATGACACCATGGTGAACTATCGCAGTCCAATGTCCAACAACCACCGGTTGAGTTCTCCTCCTCCTCCTCTGTCCGCCCGGTCATACTCGCAAGGGCAAGAAAATGTTCACGCACGAACAGTTTCCCTGCACGCTACACTTGTTTTAACACCGAAACCCAAAGAAAACACACACACACACGCCAGAGCAAGATCACGCGCACGATGACCTCTGATGGGATGATCCAACGCTGCGAGTTGGATGAATGAAAATTATGTGAATGTTTTTGTTGTTTTTTTGTAAATATAATTATAACCTTCACTCCGTCACAAACCATTTTGTGGCCGTTTGGCCGATGAAAGTATCGTACGGTTTTGTTTAATTTTGCCAATCATATGGCGCACTCGGTTGCAAAGTAGTTGAAGACGTTCGAGAATTCAGAACTGTAATATAATCAAACATGCCCTCGTCACAATGAGGTCAAGCTGAGACTCGTGAGGATCGATGAACGATCTCGTCTACCTTTCGAGCCTTCAGTGTTGATCTCGTACAACGAAAAACAAGAAGCGCCAGTTACAACTCCAATGATTTTCAAGTGCCTCTTGGAACTCTCCAAGAGTAAGCGTAATTTTCGGTGGCTGTTTATTACAACAACTTGTCGCTTTCTCTTTATCGTGATGCTCAATGGAGTGGTTTCACATCTTTCCATCCTATCTGTCTCGCTGTACTTCGAAAAAACAAATTCTGGACCACTGTGAAATATACCTAACTAGCTAGTTCCGCAATGTTGATACAACCAACGCCCAAAATATGATCCAATGATTCCAAATCGGTGTGGTTTGAAGAGTTCTTCCATTTCTAGGTCAATTATATACCTTCATGAACCATGAATGTGAGGGAGGCTATGGTTTGATGGATTCGTTTCGATTCACCAATCATCGTTTGCAGTTTAAGTGCAAACTTCCGAAACCATTCCGAAGAGTTTGACCCCGTGAACACCACAAATCATCTCCAAGTGGCCCAGCTTAAAAAAGCCTCACCGGAGTGACAATTTTCCTGATTTAAAAAACAAAATCACTATTCACGCACTTCACATGTTCACGAAACGCACGCACAGACACACACAAATGAGGACTTCACGAGGACATCACTGATGATGGCTTATGAGGGATGACTGTTACTTACACGCGAATAAAATTGGTTGCTTCCACACTGATTGCGCTCGCAGTACTGAGTGGTTTCAAAAAACCGAGCCCGATGGACAGACAAATTGAAACTCAAAACCTGAGCCTTCGAGAGTTGGAAGTGGGGAGGATAGAGTTCCGATTCGGAGTCGGATGTTGTTGCAATGTTGTACACTAGCGTGCTCGGTTTTTTAGGGCTGCTGAGCAGATACGCGCTGTCAAACTTGACAACCGGCACCGTTACTGTCGGTGTGTAGTGCCATAGTACTAGCAGCGTGGGAGAGATGAGCCATCGTTTTCTTGAGCCGAATCTGACGTGATAGGTCGTTGTTTTTTATCGTAGTTTTCCGGCTTCACTCGGAAAACGATCGTACACTCGCGTACACGAACGGAAAAAGAACAACAGCAAACAAAACAACAACGCAAAACAGCGTCAAGGAAAACAAACCGATGATCGATAGTGATCGTCTCCACTGGCGTTTGGATGATGATCTTCTCGCTCTCGCTCTCTGCGGGGGACTGGTAAGACCGCGCGCAGGTTGTGCTGCGACGATGCTTTGTTGGCGCACACGCTTGAACTCACTCGACCGTACGAGCGGCCGTTGATTATTTATATAAAATCTAGCGCCTACCAACACTACCGTTTGGCTGGCGCGGCAAAACAATCCGTACAGCGATCTCGCGACCGGCACGACTGGCGCAGTGTGCGTAGTACACACGCACTCCACCATTATCACCTGCGCCACATGCACAACGTACCTCCCCCTTCCCCCCAAACCGCACCCACGAGTGAGCGCCCGATCGTGTGTCAATCGTGTATGTGTGTGCGGTATTATCAGCTGTGTTCGGGATTTTCGGAAACAGACTTCATCGATACGTATGCACACACAACGCTACCGGCGGCACTGCACCGGATCGTCGATGCGTCGAAAGGAAAGGGAAAGCACACGGTGGTGTGGTGTGCTTGCTTGGTATGTGTCGAGCCGAAAGAATACGAAACGATAGGGAAAACCGAGGAAAGTGATCCGAGGTATTGCGATGATAAGAACATGACGCGCACACGAGGTTTCCACCCCCTCTCCCTTTGCCTCTTAAAAATCGTTTTGAACATCCTTTCTCATTAGACGCATTAATTGCATGATAAGCGACCGTCCCTCTCCAGTATCTCATCCACTGCGATCAAGTGCTGCACGATCTCCCTAGAGATGGAAGCGTTGAAATTTAGAATTAATTCGTTTTTTTTAAAGAAACTTCATTGCTGGTCGTCTAGTTTGTATTCTTCTTAACAATTACATTATAATTTGAATTTATATTTTAAAATTAAACATCTCATTTAATATCGCGTTTGGAAAATCTCAGTCATTATAACCGTAATTCGTTCAAGCACTACTTCAATGTTTTTATTTTTATAGTCCTAAGATCCTACGAACTTCAAAACCCGCCTATATTATATCGATCCGTTCGCACGCGCACCGAAAGCCACTTTGATGGCTGCTACGCTGAAGTACGCGGTCCACTGCGAAACAAATAACCTCAAAGGCCAACCTTCCGGCTTGCAATCCTTTGCTTGCGCAAACGGTACACTGCAACTTGAGCTAATGTGCCGCCTGAAACATCAGAGCAAAACCTGAGCGGTATCGATAGGAAAGCGCGGCTCCTTATTTGCCTCTTGAACGTGATTATTTGCTGCAAACAGCAGAACTAAATCAACATGCTCGGTTTTTGCGAAATGATTCCAGGTTTTTTTTTTTTTTGAGAGCCATTCAGAGGGGACATAAACAATAAGAAACAGAAGAGAAATGTTTCCACAACAGAGCGCTGAGGATGCGCTGGGGTAGTAGGGTTTTGCGAAAACAATCGATTAGACATGTACGACACGATGGCAAACGGAAGCATACAACCGTGCAGGCACCACTCGACAAGCCCGACAGCCATTCAAGTGTGTGTGTTGTACCGCGTGTATGGTTATTGATTAACGACAATCCTTACAAATTGATTCTTGGCTCACCTGGAACAGCATCCGGATCGGGAATGGTGGATCCCATATTTCAAGAATTCATCCAAGAAAAAAACAAACGATAATTCTAATAGGCATCACTGTCATGGTTAATTGCCCCCAGCAACTCGTGCAGGAGTCCCGGCACTAGCAACAATGATATCGTTCATCATCACCATCAATCAACTATCGCTACCCAGCAGTCGAATGGATGATCGGTAGCATCTGATTTATTTCCCACCTTCCACCTGATTATGGCATCTACTAATTGGTACGAGCACCTCTATTTACCGAACTCCCGATCGTTTAGGTGAAGCTACCTGCCTTATCGATGGCACGTATCAGCCACACTATCCCCGCACGATTTATGACCCTCGAGAAATCGGTGCCACAGCTTTCCGCGTCACCTGTCACCCAAGCTGCCCGAATACGGTGACAGAAGCGCCCAAAACGACCTTGCGCAAACACAGCTCATTAGGCTTTATCAGGACACCGGAGGCTTATCGGGTGTGGTTGGTACTCCAAATTCAAAGCTGGACGCCACTGGGTCATGATCATCTTTGGCGGATTAGAATCGTTTTAGAAAGAAAAACAACCTCTTCACGCACAACCAGACACCACTGATCCGGTGTCTCCGAATGCTCATCAAACATTACAGCCACAACGTCTGGGTCACGTTGAATGACAGAGCAAACACATCGCAAATGACGCTAACAATCGGTGTGTAGTACACTACTCGGTACGCTCCTTTATGGTTTGTCTGAGAGTTGTAAACCGTCTGGCAAATTGGAATACAATTTTGCATTTCATTTCCGGCCGATCTGGTAAACTGAAGACGTCTTCAGGGTGACATAAACTAGTTTACAATTGCTTTCTTTTCCTCCTCTAATTGGTCTAAGAGGAAATTGACGGTTTGCGTCCAATTGGTGCCAATAAAAACCACTCCAATCCAGGCAGTCTCCTCACCAGACGACGTCACGTGATTATCTGAGTGTGTTCTGGAAGGCGGTACTGAAGTACTCCTCTTTGAACTTACCGCACCATATTGCCTAATCCCATCGCATATTACCGTCCACGTTTCTCATTACGTGAGCACGTTCTCACACCTGCCGATCGCAATGACTGAGACCGTTGTGTATGCTAATGATGAGTTCGACGATGGCCCCGTACACTTACATTGTCACTGGGCTTTCCCCTAGTGTACCCGTACCTGTGGTGGTTTATTGCCACGAGATACGCTAGGTACGCTAGAACTTCAATCGACAGGCACCCGAAGATGATCCGACGGGCAATATCGAGAGAAGCTCACCCCTAAGCAAACAATGACAGTTGTAAGCGTACGACACAATACCATAAATTCAACTGCAGACAAACATTTCGTTGATAACTTCCACACCACGTACAAATACGTTTCGCTAATACCTATAAAACAGGCACGTGCTTTGGACAGATGCAGAAGTACAGATCGTGCCAGTCAATGTCAAAGCTCGGTGAGCGACACTTCAAAGGAAGGATGGCAGCATGTGCCAAAATCTGGATGGCGCACTTCCTCCAATAGTGAAAGACAGTTGGACATACGCAGTAGTATGCGGAATGATTTCCAACGACTTCTATTTACGTCTCCATTAAGTCTAACGGCAAATCTTGCAGGATTTTCCTGCGGTTTACAAAATTGTCCAATACGTACAAAGTTTCACCACATTCGACATCTTTATCGTCGCAAAAAACAACTCCCCAGTGCACATGTTCTGCCCATTATCTCTCCCAGACGACAGCTTCCTCCTTTCGAATGAGCGCTCTTCTGTCAGCTCCTTTTGTTTTCGGAGTCTGCTACAATCTGTCCGGCAAGTTACTACGTCACGGCGTGAAAATCAATCAGAGTACTCAGCCGTTCCAGAGCTGTCAATTCGCAAACATCAATCATCGAGGGATAAACACCCGTCAATGGTTGGGATTAGTAGCGGGTGGTCGAAAAAAAAAGAAGCCCCCCTCCTTCCAGCGTACGCCATAAATCTCCCGTTTTGTCGTGCGGGAAGCAACCGGCTCGAGTCCAATATATAACCTTGCATGCGGCACCTCGTGCAGCCTCGTGCCACCAAACAAATGCTTCCGTCGGATCGACAAACACAACGGACAGCAAGGAAACAATGAGGCATTAAAACGCTGATACATTAATTGATTTACAATCCTTCGAAGTCATAATTATGCCCACCACTACCACCATCGGATCTTTCTTTGAGCACGTGTAACTCAATTCAACTAATTAGTACTACAAATGATTACGCTCTCATCTTTCGTCATTTGGTACCATATAGATAAGTCGTCGTGAGGAAGGCACCAGGAAGATATTACCCTCACCTTATCGTAACTCGTCAATCCCCACCATCACACCCTCCCCACCATGGAGATACTATTCATAGCAGATCTTCTAACACTTCTGCAGCTCCGCCAATTAAATGCACACAATGTATTCTTTGCGGAACCTGCATGGAGCTGATAACACGAACGCCCCCGAGGAACATCAGTAAAGATCAGAAGTAGACACGCCTGCCGTACCCCTGGCCGGTCGATGCCTTGATGCCAGCAGGCTTCACGTGATGAGCGTGCTTTCCATCACGAGCCAACGCGGTGGTCCAAACACACACACCCGGTGGTGCACACCATCTTAAGATACTCCCGGTGCTCGGTGTGTTACGGTTATTTTGTTTGTTGTCAATCACGGAAGCCGATTGCGAGCACCCGCACATGCCACTCAACGGATACACCTGCGCATTGATCACGCTGAACCGTGGCCGCGTGTGATCATAATCGGCACACCACCTTTTTATCTGTTGCCTCCCGCTTCGTCGTGGATAGGGACAGAACGTTGCAAAACATTTGTAGCAGAGTCATCGCCCGGTGCCTCGCCTGGAGTTTGATAGGAGGTGTCGTCTCGGTCGTTATTGGCAATTTGCGCTCAGTTTGCATTCGCCAAGATAACGCTCCGAGATCTGCTCCGGCGTTGTAAAACTTACCCCAGGGACAGATAACGCGGAGAACGACTGACCTTGCTATTATTAGGCTACAGCACGTCAAGATGTATCACCCTTGGATTGCAGTTTTGTCAATGGCACTACCGGGGTGCGAAGATCAGTATTCCAGAATCGCTCGACAAGGTTACTACGCAATTTTTAGGCATGAAGTATACGTACTCTATTAGCGTTAGCTTAAGGATAGTAGTGAACTAAACCCTGAAGGTTTTAAAATTGCTTTTGATCTTCTACGATCTTGACAGATGGTTAACCACCTTCTATAATAGTAATAGCTCATAAGATCGAAAAGCTAGTGGAGACAGTGATGGGTTTTGTCCCAGATTCCTGGGCCTCTCCGTGTTACTTCGCAATTTTGAGTGGCTTCCATTGCTCCTACAGAGTTACGGACCAACTACTAAGGCTTAACGGTCATTTTTTTAAAATATTTTGAGACTAAACTTTCACTCGGTTGAGGACTAAACTCGCCACTGAGTGTTGAGTGTCTTGCTTATACTTATTGAAAGGAAGCAAGTCCAGAATTTGCTAGAACACACAGTCTAAATTGGAATAACAATAAACCAAATCATAAAAATAATTCGTGTACTTATTCTTGACAAACTTCTTCACAAGAGTCTTCATCTGATTGCAAAATATTCTACGTATGGCTTAGGTGTCTCATTTACTCAGTAGCGGATCAAGCTCTTTGGAGGCCCCTGGCGGAGTGGCAGTTGAGGCTCTTAACATTATGACTCCTTGGTCCTTGTTCAAAAGGTGGGGGGAAGTCCCTGCTGAACCGGCGAGGCTTCTGGCGGCCACCAACTCCGCCCTTAGGTTAATCCGCCACTGTATTTACTCATTCCGTAAGGTAATAACAATTCTACATTTTTAAACCCCAAAGAACTGGTCTGACGCATAGGCTCACATTACAATAAATGTCATTATTTTTCCTTCGCATCTTGCATCGGAATTCAGCGGAAAATCATACCACCTGAATCAACGGGAAACAAGCGATCGATTCGATTGCATCAAGATAGTCAACATTTTTACTGTTTACCTTTCACAATCATCACAATAACGCTTCAATTGTTCTTTGCTGGTATTCTATTGATCAGGTGTTGCGTTGTAATGTAAAGTACTATTTTATGTTAACGAACTTTACATGCACGTATTGATTCTGCTCATCTGAGACATTTGTTGTAGCTCAAGAGATTAGTTCTTCCGCAAATATCGTTCCCAGACAGGTTTCCGAGCTGCTCCATCAAGAAGATAACATTCGTCAGCAGGTGAAACACGCAACCGTCTACTCCACACAAGCGCTTCTGATGAATAATACTTCCCCCACCGTAACAATGTCACTCTATTATGCATAAATATACAAACGCGCGCTCTTACTAATGATTATTTGTACTGAAAAATCTTGTCCACCCTTAAATTACACGTGTACCGTGTTGTCAACGTTCCTCACCACACTCGTACATATGCATCGTTTCGCGTCAATGAACGCTGGACGATATTGTATTACCATAATAAAGTAAAATTCGATTAGCATCTGCATCAGCACCCGTTCGGTCGACAACAATCGGTTTCAAAGTGGATCAATCGAGCGAGCATCTATTTGCACGAGCAGTGCACGTGCTTTGGCCTGGTGGCTGGATACAGATGCATGAATCAAAACGCATATTTATCATTAATTGAATTATTTCACCCTTTTCATCACGTCATGGCATCAAAATTAGCATGGGAAAACATTTTAAACTACAATCTACGGGACATTCCATCGTTAGCATGGTTGTGGTTAGTGCACTCATTAGTATTTCAATCGACTTTAATTATATTTCTCAAAGAAAAGCTTTAATTAACCAAATTTAAGGACCAGTACCACTTAAAACAGGACAGAAATTTTGAATTATTTTTCTTTAATTTTTACAATTCTGACCACCGTTACATGCACTGTGCGCATGCATGCCACTCACGCGAGGCACTCATAATAAAGATGAGTGACGAATTTGGCGCCCAAACGTTATACGTCAACGCGTTGACGCACTGTGCTATAATAAAATGTAAATAAACAAATCTTCGAATAGATCAAAATGGTTCAAAACTACTTGCCAACGTAGAAAATGTTTAAAAGTGTTGCATTCTACTTACCGCACGATGGATTCTGGTGATGATTGTCCTCAGCCGAAGCGTTGGTCTAAGTATGTGCGCGATGTTTACGATCCGATACAGGTCGGATCAATCGACGGAACGGACCAAGTGCCGCATGACCGTGCACTGGTACGGGCCATTAATTCCAACTATCGACCGAATCGAAAGGTGAAAGGCAATCCGATGCACACGATCTTCGTCGGCCGTTTGGCACATTCAGTCACGGAGGTAAGACTTGTTTACATTCTTTGCTTTATAATTGCTCCATTCATTCGTTTTCTTTTTTTTCTAATTGCAGGAACAGTTACGTTCTAAGTTTACCCCCTTCGGCACAATCGTTCACATGCGGCTAGTCACCGATATCGTTACCGGGCTTCCTCGCGGGTACGCATTCGTTGAGTATAGCAGTCGGGAAGAAGCGCTGCGAGCGATCGATCGAATGCACGGTGTAAGCATCGATGGTAAGGAGATACTCGTCGATGAGGAATGGGAACGGCGTCTGGACGGGTGGAAGCCACGCCGGCTCGGGGGAGGTTTCGGAGGTAGAAAGAAATCACAGCAGTTACGGTTTGGCTGCAAGGTACAACCGTTCCGGAGGCCCATTCTTGAGGCATCTGGAACCGGCGGTGTTTCGAGCGTATGCGAATGGAACCGTCGTGTTCGTCATCGAAAGGAAGAACCACGATCCACCAGGATTGGTAGTGATCGTGATCGTGGAGAGTAACCATGCTTGCCAAATGGTTTTGCCGGAAAAATAATGACTGTATGTGTAAGTTTAATATAGCAATAAAATAACCAGCAAACAACCTAACAAACACACGCTCTCACTGCAACACGGCCGCGTTAGCCGATATGCTAGGATTGTTAATAACTTCGCCCAAACTGTCCAGCACCTCCTTGCGGTAATCGTCGAAGTCACCATCCACCTCGTTGATCGTTTGATCCTCAATAACGAACAGCGTACATTCCGTCTCACGAATTAACCGCTCGTCGTGGGACACGATGATTACGCCACCCTTGTACTCGTTGATCGCATCCGCCAACGCATCGATCGATTCAATGTCCAGATTGTTGGTCGGTTCATCCAGAATCAGCACGTCGGGTGCGTTGAGGCACAGCTCGGCCAGTGCCACACGGGCCTTTTGACCACCGGACAGATCCTTCATCTTGATCGTGTGCGCATGGCTTGCCAGCCCGAACGTGCCGAGCTGTTTGCGTGCCTTTTCGTACGGAAGGTTGAACAAACGCTGCAGATACTCGGCCGGCGTTTCTTCCGCCGTCAGATGTTCGCCCGAATGCTGATCGAAACGTCCTATGCGGAGACGATGGTTGCGCTTCGCCTCACCCTTCACCGGGTCCAGCTCACCGACGAGCAGCTTCAGGAAGGTGGACTTACCCACACCGTTCGGACCGACGATGGCAACACGACTGCTTAGATCGATACCGAAATCCGCACCAACGAACAGTGGCTTCTGTTTCGGGAAGTTGAAATGGCAATCTGGAATAAAGGGAAATAAAATATAAACTGACGAATTGTTTCGTCCATATGCAAACTCATTCTACTTACTATGCAGTCCAAGAATCGGTGGCTGTAACGGTGGTGGATCCGGGAAGCTAAACTTCACGATGTATTCCTTCGGCTTCGACAGCAACTCCACCGGTCCATCATCCTCCTCACCCGGCTTTTGGTTCTTCGTTCGACCCTTCTCCTGCTTACGGGTCAGATTTTCCTTTTGCTTCTTCTCCGCTGCCTTCTTCGATTGACCGTGCGCCTTCATGTCCTTTAGTCGCCGTTCCTGCTTCTCGTACTCCTTGATCATCTCCTTTCGCTTTTGGACGTACATCTTCTTGAACATCGTATAGTTGCCCTTGTAGTAGTACAGCTTCTTGTTATCCAGATGGATGATTTCGTTGCAGACGTTGTCGAGGAAAGACTGGTCGTGAGATACGATAAGTAGTGTCTTTTTCCATCCTTGCAGGTAATTATCAAGCCAGATGACGGCGTTCAGATCGAGATGGTTCGTCGGTTCATCGAGCAGTAGCAGGGTTGGTTCGATAAAGAGTGCCCTCGCAAGAGATACACGCATACGCCACCCTCCGGAGAAAGCATTCGTCGGTCGATTTTGCATCTCGCGTGAGAATCCCAAACCGGCAAGAATACGCCGAGCGCGTGGTTCCGCCGAATCCGCTCCGATCGCTTTCAATTCGTTGTACACCTCCTGCAGCTTGTCCTGTAGCTCGATCTTGCCCGTCTCGACGGCTTCTTCCAGCTCCTTGCATTCCTTCAACAGTGCGGTCCGTTTGACATCCGCCTTCAGCACCGTATCCACTGCGGACGTTTCATCCGCTACGACTTCCTGCTCGCACAACAACACATCGATGTTGGGCGGTATCGCAAAGGCACGATTGGCAATGTGTCGCAACAGCGTCGTCTTACCGTGTCCGTTCGGTCCGACCAAACCGTAATGGCGCCCGTTCGCAATCAACAAATTAGCGTTCACGAACAGATCGTTACCCTTGGCGGAGATGGTAAAGTTTTCGATCTTAATATCCACCGCATGTTCCATGTGTTTGCTCTGGTTGCCCGTTTTCAGTGCCTGCGACATCGTGAAATTACTGTCCAGATCCGAATGTCCTTGGCCACCCTTCCGCAGCATTGCCTCCTGTTGCTTCTCAAACTCTTGCTGCTTTTTTAACTTTTTCTTTTCCTTGTGTGTTAGTTTCTTTTCCTTTTCGCCGGTGCCGTCCTCGTCATCGTCACCATCATCCAGCTTCAGTTCATCGGCAACCTTGTCGGCCATTTCGTTCACTTCCGCGTCAGCTTCCTCTTCACTAGCTACCTTTTCCGGTTCGGGAACTTTCACCTTCTCCTGCTTCTTGGTAGGTTTTTCGTTCTTTTTCTTTTCCGGTTCTGCTGGTGGTGGTGTTGGTTCCGGTTCTTTTACCACTATCGGTTCCTCCTTTGGTTTCTCCACCTTAGGTGGTTCCTTCTTCACCTCCGACTCTACATCCGATATGTCCTCTTCATCCTCTTCACTTTCTTCGTCCTCCGATTCCTGTACTTTCGCTGCCTTCTTAGCGGCCTTTTTCGGTTGTTTCTTTTTGGCCGATTTTTTACTCGCCATCGCCACCATCATGTCTTCCTCGTCGTCATCGTCCTCATCATCATCCGAACCACCGCCGGCTAGTAGATCGATCTCCTTTTCCTCCTTATCGGACCAATCGTCATCCTTCTTGCCTTTGCCCTTTCCCTTGGCTGCTGGCTTCTTTGTTTCCTTCTTGCCTGCTTGTTTCGCTGGAACCGGTGCTTTCACCTGTTCCTCATCCGAATCAGCTCCCTTTCTTCCAGCCGCACCCTTTTTCGGCTGTTCCTCATCGTCACTCCAATCGTCATCATTCCGCTTGCCTTTCTTGCCCTTTTTACCGGACGGTGCCGGTGCTGGCGGGGCTTTCTTTCCTCCACGGCCCGCTCCACTTTCCTCGTCGGAATCCACGTTGTCAACTTTGCCCCCCTTCTTTTTCGCCGACTTCCCAGATGCTCCGGACACGATCGACGACTGCTCGGACTGATCGTCATCGTCCCAGTCTTGGTTCTTTTTGTTGCCCTTCTTTTTTGGCGGCATTTCGCTCGTCTTTCACACCTGTCCTGGCAACGGGGCTGATGATAACGGCCAAACGGCTACGGTTTTTGGCAACAATTCACGTTTCCCAAAGCTGTATGTGGTGCAATCCGGTTTGGGTGCAAGAAAACGCAACGTGCGATTGTTTTCTTCTTTTTGTTTTTGTTGGTTTTTGGTGTTTTCAGCTGTCATCGCCAGAAACAGATGCAGCACTGTCATCAATTGACAGTTGGTTACCCCAAAAAACGAATTTCTCGATTGTTTTCGTTTTTTTCAATCTGTGTTTTTCTAAAACAAATACCATATCCACGGTGATTCAAGATTTTCGTAATTTGCATCATTGTAAATAGTTTCGTTCCCAATATAATTTTATCGCCATTTCAACGAGCCATAACAAACCAATATGGCGGTCAGGAAGCACTCAGTTGCATCAATCCGCACATGGTGCAACCGCGCTTTCCCGCAAGTAACGCGCTGTCAAGTGAATGCAAATGAATCTTCTATTATTTTCGTGATTGTGCAGAAAAACCGACACAACAGAAAACAAGCGGCATTTTCAGGGCAAATTTTGCTGTGTTTCACGATACTACTAAAGATTCGTTCGTCGCGCAGTGGATAAAACACAATCAAGAGTCATTTACGATCATGGACACGCTTCGCAAATATCTGAACCAGGTTAAAGTACCGTGTGCCAGCGATAACGTCTACAAGGAGGAATGCGTATACACGTTTGACAATCCGGAATCGGACACCGGTTTGTACGTGAGTTTGACCAGTTTTCTCGGCTTTGGAGAGCAGTACGTTCGAGCATATGCCGAGCGGACAGGGAACCGGGTGTTTCTGCATCTGAAGCGGGACAAAATCGAAATCACCGATCCGGCAGCCGACGGTACCGGTGGAGGTGCGGATGGGCCGGAGAAAAAAATCACCCGACTAGCGATTGGTGTAGAGGGCGGATACACCGGTGCGGAGAACAAGAAGTACGAATATAAAGAACACTACCAGGTGGTTGTGTTTGATGATCCGGTCGTACGGTTGGATTATCCGAACGTGGACCTACCGTTGCAGGTGCAGAATGCCGTCGATGCGGTCCAGAAAGCGGAAGCTGCATCGGTGAAGCGCGAGCGCGAACAGCTGGCCGGTACGTGGGATGGTGAAATTCGCCAGGTATCGACCCATGCCGCCGATTTGCTTCAGCTGGAAAATGGCAAGAAGATCCCACCGACCGGCTGGAAGTGTGAAAAGTGTGATCTCACCAACAACCTTTGGCTGAACCTTACGGACGGTTCGATTATGTGCGGTCGCAAGTTCTTTGACGGTTCGGGTGGAAACGACCACGCCGTCAATCACTACAAGGAAACAAACTACCCGCTGGCTGTGAAGCTCGGCACAATAACGGCCGACGGTAAGGGTGACGTGTACAGCTACAGCGAGGACGATATGGTCGAGGATCCGTACCTGGTGAAGCATTTGGCTCACTGGGGCATCAATGTGGGTCAGCTGGAGAAGACGGAAAAATCGATGATCGAGCTGGAGCTGGATCTCAACCAGCGAATCGGTGAATGGGGCATCCTGTGCGAGAGCGGAAGTCAGCTGAAACCGATCGCAGGCCCAGGTTACACCGGTATGAAGAACCTCGGCAACACGTGCTATCTGAACAGTGTGATGCAAGTGCTATTTACCATCCCGGACTTTGTCCGACGGTTTGTCGATGGGTCGAAGGCCATCTTCGACAGCTTTCCGGCAGATCCGGCAAACGATTTCAATGTGCAAATGTAAGAAACGCCAACGTTACAGTAATTGTCAGCCTACTTTGTTATGATTAACCACACTTTTTTCCTGTTTCTTCTAGGGCAAAGCTAGGCACCGGACTGTGCAGCGGCAGGTACAGTGTACTCTCGGACAACAGTCTGGACGCGGCGGACTCTAGCGGTGGAATTGCACCAACCATGTTCAAGGCACTCATCGGACAGGGTCATCCCGATTTCTCCACCAAGCAGCAGCAGGACGCTCAGGAATTCTTCCTGCACATGGTTAGCACGCTGGAGAAGCAAAGTCGCCATCAGGCAAATCCGACGGAAGCGTTGCGCTTCTGCATTGAGGATCGCGTCGAGTGTTGCTCAAGCGGTAAGGTTATGTATAACCGACGAGACGAATGGTGCCTGCCGCTACAAATTCCACTGCAAAAAGCAACCAACCTCGATGAGGTTAAGCAGTACGAGGCTGAACGGGCAGCGGCCGAACGCGAAGGCCGTCGGCTCGATCCGGACGCACTGGTGCGACCGAAGATAACGCTCGCCGCCTGTCTGGACACGTTCGCACAGCCTGAACTGGTGGAACAGTTCTACAGCACGGCCATCAGCGCGAAGACAACGGCCAAAAAGACGACCAAGCTCGCGTCGATGCCCGATTACTTGCTGCTCCATTTGAAGAAATTCACCCTGAAGGAAGACTGGACTTCGTTGAAGCTGGACGTGGCGATTGACATCCCGGAGGTGCTGGATCTTGAAACGCTGCGCGGTACCGGCAAGCAACCGAACGAGGAAGAGCTACCGGACATTGCGGGCCGTGAACCGACGCCTCCACCGATGGATCCGGAAGTGATGGATCAGCTGCTCGGTATGGGTTTCCCACCGGAAGCTTGCAAACGTGCCATCTTCTTTACGAAGAACACCGGCATCGAACCGGCCACGCAATGGATGGTGGAACACATTGCCGATTCGGACTTTGCCAGCCCGTTCGTACCGCCCGGTACGGGTGGAAAGAGTGGCTCGGGCGGTGGGGCCAGCAGTGGCGCTACCTTCGTTCCCGATCCGGTTGGACTGGAGATGCTGATGGGCATGGGATTCACGGACCGGCAAGCGACGAAAGCGCTCAAGGAAACGGGCAACAACACGGAACGGGCCGTCGATTGGATCTTTTCGCACACGGACGAACTGGACAGTATGGCGATAGATGATGCGACTTCTGATAGTGTTGCCACGGCCGCGGCCGCCTCCGCTGGAGGCGCTGAAAGTGGAGCTACTGGTAGCAAGCAGGGATCGTCATATCGTGACGGCACTGGCAGTAAGTACCGCTCCAAATGTCATAAAATTTATGTATTATATGGAATTTATACTAATACTACGTTATGCTTTTTTTTTAGAATATAAACTCGTTGCATTCATTTCCCACATGGGCACATCGGCCCAAGTCGGCCATTACGTTTGCCACATCCTGAAGGACGGCCAGTGGGTCATCTTTAACGATAATAAGGTGGCGATCTCGCAGAATCCACCCAAAGAGCTCGGTTACCTGTATCTCTACCAGCGGGTGTAAAACATACGTGCGTGGAGAAGTCGTCCTGGACGGATGCGGCATGTGCTGTGGGTGGGAACACACACATTATACGCGTGCACATTATTCGTCCATTATTCAGTTTTCTCTCTGTTTCATCTTGCGCTGTGTCTCACAAACGTGGACCAGCAGTGGACTGTGAACTAATCTATAATAAAATGGCATCGAATTAACTACACATAAACCATTTCTTTGTTCAGAGTGTCATCACATCTTGCTCTTGAGCTTATACTGCCAAAAGAATGACATTTTATCTTCTCAATGGAACCGGCCATGGATTTGACTGAATAGCATCAATAAATACAAAAGAATTGTTTTAATTTCAGCTCCCGTATACGATTTTATTATAATTGTTGATAGCAAACGAACAATACTACCTATTTATCTATAGCTCAGCTTAATAATGTTCATAATTTATAATATTTCTTAAAACTAACAATTAACTATTTACAACAAAACGAGTAATATTCTTAACGCTAGTTGAAACAACAATGAATTATGATATGAATTAATCAGCGAAAAAGTAGGGCGCGCTATTCGGGGTATTCGATCACCAGAGTAGATCGGCAAAGTTGGTCACGTAGTAAGTTGCTCGTTTCTGTACTTCTTCCCGGACGGCATTACCACCATAACCTGTAAGTTAGCACCATAATCGTACGTTTATTATCATTTCTAATGAATTTCCTTTCCCTCACACTTACCTATGAACATGTTTGCCGGTGGACAAGCCTCCAGATCGGTCATACCGTCACCGATCATGGCCACCACCTTTTCCGATCCCCCAACACCACCACCCATCACACTGCGGATCATCTTGATCGCCTCACCCTTGCCGCCCGATCGTGACGTAGGCTGAGCCGTATCGAACCCAGCGTAACTGCCATTATAGTTGAAGAACAGTCTGTTCGCGTACAGATTGCAAAGCGGAATCTGTAGCGCATCGGCGACCGGTTCGATCAGACAATCGAAACCACCGCTGATCAGGAACACTTCGGCACTGTTCTTGCGCAGCTGCTCGATCAGTTCCTTCACGCCGGCCGATATGGTCGATGGGTGCGTTTTGAGAAACTCGCGGATCTGTCGCTGCGATGGTTTGATAATGTCCAGGCGGCGTTTTAGTGCTTCCTGGAACGTCATGCTACCTCCCATCGCTTCCTTCGTGCTATATGTGTGAGGGACAGACATTATTATAGTAAAGAGGCCAATATAGATATGGAGCTTGTGAAGCTACTTACAGTGCAGCCACCTCACTGCCTTTGCCGCAGAACTGTGCCAACTCATCGATTCCTTCCTCGGTGATGATGGTCGAATCGACATCGAAACACACAATTTGGGCCTTTTTCAACGCCTCCCGTGCTTCGGTGGTCCGCTTCGACAGCTCGATGGGACGATCGTTTGTCATGCCGTTGCCGTTCTGCGTGTGGTGATGCAGCTGGGCGCCGTTGCGCGACGCCAAACCGTTCAGCTTCGATGGGACGATCGGTTTGAAGATGGGTGGTGCCGGTGGCAAACTGTTGCGCCTTCCAACGACAACGACGGGCTCGAGCGGTTCGCCAGCACCGGCAAGGCTGCTCACACCACGGCTGCTATCCGTGGCGGAGATAGCTACCAAGCTTCCGAAAAGTGCACTAAAAGGACGAAGAAAATAAGTTTCCATATTATACAACAAGTTAAAATTAATTTTATTTTATTATGTGAAAATTCAAAATAAAATAAATTCATGAACTAGAAAGTCTCTTCTATAGCAACTGTCATTTCCAACGGTTGATTCGAAAATGCAAACAACAACTGCCCTCCGGTGCTCGGCGAGCGTGCTCCAATGACAGCTGTCAACGGCTATCAGCTGAGAGGAGCGAAGTAAACAAAGAAAAGCGTTCGTTTCTGCTGGCTGATGAAACATTGCTCGTCTCGGTGGTATTAAATACCACCCCTTCTGTTGTTTTATTGAATACCAGCCATCAGCAGCACACCACTATTGTCCAGTGTCCGTTTGCATCGTTTGCGTTCGTGAATCGTCCCCGTGCAAAGATTGACAGTTGCTCGCAGCTTGTGAAATATAGTGCAGTTTTTAGTGTGCGATTACAGCCAATTCATTACTCATTCACGAATGGTGTTAGTGGTATAGTTTTGCCATACGAAAAGGCTATACAGGGTAGTGCTTTAGGTATAAGTTCGTGTAACAAAGCTTCCATTATCGTTCGCAAACGTGTTTTGTTGCCTCACCATCAAGTAGAGGAGGAACGACGCAATACACAATCCACTACAGCGACATTACCACCGCAGATGGCAGTTTGCACCAGCAACCTGACGTCCGATTCTGGTGGTGCTCCGGAAAACTTTCACATAACCTACTCACACGATGGCGATGAGGATGAGGAAGGGGTGGACGCTGTACAGGACGGTGATCTACTTTGCACGTCCAGCTTCCAGATCGGTGGGATCGGTGGGGAAAGCACACTCCGATGCCCTTTGTGCGGTGCCCACCGTCGCCACTTTCACTGCAAATCGTGCATACGTCATGGAGACTTTCTGCACACCGCGTCCAACGTTTACAGCCAGCTGCCCGAGCGGTTCGGCGAGAAGCAGCAGCGCTTGCGAAATCTCCGTACGGCCAATGCGACGCTCGAAAGCAAAGGCACACTGATGCTGGAAAAGCTCTACCAAGCGGGCCGTTTGGCGGGTGAGATTAAGCAACGATCGGACAAAGCGAGCATCATACGGAAAACGATCGAACTGAAGCGCATCGCCATCGAGGAGTTACGGCTGAAGCAACGTCACCTGGGTGACGCGATTCGCAAGCTGCGCATCACGTTGCCGCGGTACGATGATAAGGTAAAGACGCTCAGCGAGTTTGTGGCGGGGAAGCTGGACGAGAGCGAGCACCGCAAGGCGAAGCTGACGGCAGTGCAGGAGCGTTTGCGTCAGCTGAAGCGCGATCAGGTCCAGCAGCTCGTACGGATCATCTTCCCAATCACGCAAACGATCGTGAGTCGGAGTAGCTTGGCCGGTAGCAGCAGTACCGCAAGCACTGCGAGCGGAAGTTCGGCTGGTGGTACGGGGCTTAGCAATACCCGTAGCACGATCAATGAAATTTCCGAAGCAACGCGTACGGCGTACGTCCGCGGGCAGTGGATTTTGCAGGACAGCTTCGGCGAGGTACAGCACGTAATCATTGCACCGGCCCTTCCCGGCACGGGTAACTATTCGGCCTACAACGATTGGGCCACGGGTGATGGTGGTGCGGTGATTGGTGCCACATCAACGGCCACTTCTACGATGGAAGTATCTTCCTCGCCCGGCACCGGTATCAACAGAGTCGGTAGTCACAATCCAGCGCACACCATTGCGGCGGCCTTAACGTACACCAGCCAGCTGGTGGCACTGCTTGGCTACTATCTGGACGTCCGGTTACCGTACCGGGTGTCGTACGCTGACTTCTGTACGACCACCTTATCGGAGGCACAGTTCGCCCGGAAGGTCGCACGGTTGAATGCGGACATTGTGTTCCTGTGTCACACGCAAGGCTGCCGGTTGAACGACATGAACCCGACGCACACTCTCGAGAATGTACTCTGTCTGCTAAAATCATCCGATCTTGGCCATTGTGGACCAACCGATCGGAACAGCTGTCTGTCCGATTCGATGGAACAGCTGCTCATGCAAAACATTGGCGAAGATTCCGATTCGGAAGGTAAGTGCCAAAGGTTTATCAAATTTGGGAGAAAATATTTAATAAAATCTCATTTTTTTAGATGAAACCAATCTTCACCAGGAATGGGAAGCTGTTCCAAGCAACCTCTCACCGGTAACGGCCGAACAACCTTTTCAACCGATGGCACACGCACTGGACCAAAGGCGTCAAACGGTCGGCCACACCGGTTTGCACTATCACCATCTTCAGCAACCGACGGGGGCCGCCGCAACAAGCCTCATGACCAGTGCCTTCGCCTCGGTCAGCTCATTCTGGAAAGGATGGACGGGGAAGTAAGAATCTAAATGCCTGCCGTCCATCACACGGACCGGTCAAAGGAAGAGATTTGCTATGCTCATTCCTTTTACACAGCCAGCCACACACAGTTTTAATAGGCAGAACTCTCTCTTCTTTTTTTAAACAAATACATGTGATAGCACAAACCAAAATGTACAGCCTTTCCTCACACACACAAACGTTTGTCGCCATTTTGAGTAGGTAATAGCAAAACACTGAAAGCTTCCACCAGATATAAAGGAAAAGTCGTAATATACTGCTAATATTATGGTACAAAAAGCGACAAAAAATCGAATCGAATTGCGAGAAGTAACAGAACATAATGCTTGTAGGAATGCTTTTTTTGGTTGTGAAATGCCGTAATGATCAAGAAAAGCGATGAAAGGAAACAAAATCGTCATTTAACAACAAATAACTCATTTTATATAGATGCTATTTTTTTACGCAAAACCAGAAAGTTCACTAAAAACGTAAGTTAGGTTCGGAAATGGAAATAAAATAATTTACAATTTAGCTGTGATTAACATCTTCAGAATAACAAAATGTGCCAACTTGTTGCAATAGTAGTATGTTCACTAATCTGATAGTGCGTGTCGATTGGTCTAGGACTTTGCCATATCCGGGGTCAAAAGTCGGGCAGCACGAGAGTACAGCTCGACTGTATCAATGTTTCAATGTCTCTTAGACATGAAGTCCCCTCTCTTATCCGTCTTGCATTAGGACTGATTGAAAGAAGCCGTACAATAACCTCACGAATGAATCAACACATTCGAGTGCTCTCTTATCACGTCATGAGAATGATGTTAGACGAGCTCTTCTGAGTTATTTCTCGTCAAGAATTGAGAAAACTTCTTCTTCTCCTAATGCTCTACAACCTCGAGAGGTCTTGGACCAGCCATTTCTGGCTTCCGTGACTAGAATGTACCCGCAGCAACAGGATAGTCAGTCCTGCATACGGGGGACCAGTTAGAAGACCGGCACCCGAATCTCCTCGGCCACCGAACCGCTCCAAGAACTTAACGCTTAAACGGGTGGATGCAATTCTCGAGAGGAATTCCGAAAAAATAGTGCAGCAGTGGCTGATAAGTAACATCACAAGATCACGCGTAGCAACAGTCGGGTTCACCCTTTGCGGGAGGGCCTTCTCGATTCGAATGATAAGACCATGTTGTGGAATGGCGGAAGCCACCCAGACTCGTAAGCACTCGCAGCAAAACAAGCTATTTTCTGATGTAACATTACTGCACGTGGTCTGGTAATGGGAAACGAATGGTCGCGAATATTGCCGTTGTTTGTCTGTGTCCGAATAACTTGTTATTGTATATTGTGATTTGTTTGGAGCAACAAAAGCAGTCATCATTTCAGGCTCTCGTTATATCCCAAGGTCTCTAGCCTTGTGAATATACATCTCCGCCTATCAACGGTTTTGTTTGTCTCAAATCTGCCCTTATCGCCGACAACAACAGGGCAGCCAAGCAGCAAAGCAGCTTTGATGCTGTTTTGCCCTTCTCACACACCACAATGGAATCAGCTGATAGATGCACACAACACCACTATCGTGCATCGTTGGACAAACAACCCTAAGTCTCAAGTGTTGTGCCCGCACATGTCCACACTCCTTTGACCCAAATGCAGTTGCATCCACTGACTTTGCAGCCGGGTTGGTGATGTCTCCCCATACGGTTTACGTCAAAGTCCACTCCACTCCATCACTAGATCGCCTTGGAAGCGTTATGCTAATTTGCTCACCGATTCATGATTCTGCTGAAGGTTTGCGGTTCAGCGATTTCCTTGCAGTTCTGATTTAATCCACCTCAGACGATGCACGATCTCTCCGCTATGCTTAATTATTCCGAAACGTTCACTACAGCTATCTCCAGTGCAGGGTTTATCGCTTACTTCAATGCCACTTGAACGCGTTACCGCTTCTTGAACTTGACTTAAGGCTTTCCGTGCTACCGGTTAGGGTACTTTCACTACAATAGTTTGGGGAAGAATTTTTGAATTCCCTTCCAACGTGTTTAGCTTAGCAAAATGGATGCCCGCGCGCGTTTATAGTTCGATCTCTCGCAAACAACTGACACCGACCCTGGCGCACAGATTCACTTTAAACCAGTCCCGATCGGTCCCGGTCCCAGCTCTGCCTCCCCTTCCCTTCCCTATATTTCAAGCTTTCTGTGACGTGTTTTTCCTCATCTCTTTCTGCGTCCCCTTTCTACATGCGGTGCCGAAGTTCTACACGAATCGCGCTGATAAGCGGCTCGAGTGTTGAGTCGCCGGCTTGTTGAGTCGTTCGATGGTCGATCCAGTAAACAACCGCCGTTGTGGAGGAACCGGCCCTACTACAAAACAGATCGAGAAAGGCCAGCAATGACGAAGTTGCCACGAGGTTTCTCAGGCGATCAGCTGGGGGAATACCGCACGCGCTTTCGGTCTCCTCCGTATCGATGTGTCTTAATTAATTCTAGACAATTTGGCATATCAACTGTGGAACACGCCCCCCGTACACCAATTAGTGATCATGGCCGGTAAACAAATAGCTTTGTGATCAGCACAATGCGGCAACCTGTTGCTAGGGTAGCGCGAATTTACTGGAGGATCAAGTAGCACACAGGAGGTCGACATACGATCCACTTGACATTCGAGGCGAACAAACAACTGCATCGCGATGCACTTCACGAGCCTCTCGGGGTGGGAGATTCCGCCCCATACTTCTAACCCATGATAACCGACGCTGATGATGGTGATGATCATTTTCTGACAGACAAGCTGCAATATATGTTTTGTTTTACCGTCATCTTGACGCTACTACTGCTGGCCCAGTGATTGGGCTTTTTTCTCATGGCTGAGAAAGCCGCATGATTCAATCGATGGCATATATTGCTCTAGTCCATCAAGGGTGTTTGTGCTATCGTCGCAATCCCCACGAATGCAGCACATTCGACAACAAGCAGTAAACCTCGTGCGCTAAGTAGCTTACAAAGGGAACAAAACCTTACCTCGCAGTGGCCAAGTGGCCAAGTTGTTGACGGTAGAAAATCCCTCTAATGATGGGTAGCATTTAGAACATACGGAGACTATAAAACAGTACTAATTGAAGCACTTTGCGAATTATATCACTTCACACAAAGAAAACAATGTAATCCATTCGCGTGCGATCGAGAACTGCGGGATTACGAACTCCTCTGCATGCGAATCGAGTTGCGTATTGATAAAGCCGCACCGCGCCGTACTTACACGATCCGTGCGAAACGGCGAAACGATCAGCTGTTTTCCGTCAAAACAATGCGCCCGCACTCGATCTGTCACAGTCGCGCGCTTTATCGCGGGTTCCGATACGGTGCGCTATCCGCAAACGTGCGTCGTAAACTGCAGCAGTTTCAGTATTATTATGCGTTTTGCTTGCAATAACCGTCTCAGCAACAGGGGACAGAAGGTGGGAAAGCAAACGTTCTCATCACCTAGCAACTCCGGACGTCGTTGTGAAGGCGGCTGTGGATACACTTCCGCAAATAAATATAAACACACCACGAATGGATTGTAGGAAAATTTATTTAGTGTTTTTTTTGCAAAAGTTAAGAAAAATGTTCAAAGCAGCACTAGCTGTGTAAGTATTTAATAGCCCACTTGAAGTCAAATGAGGGAGAAATAATAGAGTTTATTCATATTTCAAGGAGTGTACTTCAACAACCCGTTCTGGCGAGCCCTCGGATACTTGTTTGCCATTGCAATGGACAAGCGTGTTATGACGATCCAGTTATTCGAAAACAGGAGGAGGAGGAAGAGGAGGAGAAGCAGTCTGTTCAATTCGCCAAGGAAAACCGGTGACGAGGTAAACGCTTCCTTCATTGGGTTTCAAGTGCAATTCAATATACGCTACGGTTGGTTCCAGTTTAATTCGTTAACGACGGAATTTTTCAACCGTTCTGTGCGTCTGTCCTTCAAACAGCAACGATCAACAACGCTTTGCTAGCAACGCTTTCACGGGTCGAGGTTCGTTATCATCACGTGAATTCGGTTCAGTTTAGCATGGTGCTGGACGAGACAACGCATTTTCGGCGTTCCGGAATGGACCGGTTTTGTGAAATTTGTGCACATGTGATAAGCCTGCCGAAAACTTTCCGCTTGGGTTATTCTGGGCAATGATAACCCGGGGCAATAAGGTCCCCAGAAGTACCGTTGCTAACTGTAGTTATTGGATCTGGATCTAGCCAGAATTTTGAAGTCTTTCGTTACCGGTTCTGTTCTTTCTTGAAGCATTTATTTGAGCATTGGTAAATCGAAAACAAACACACGATCAGACTCCTTTCAGGAGGGTTCTCGTTGAGACTGACCATGAGCAAAGGTTAACTCGTGTAAAGACGCAATGGAATAATGAAATTCGCCTGTTTACTCGCCTGATTGCTTTATGGCGAAATTGAAGCGAAGGATCATTTTCAATTGGAATTGCTTCGAGCTCTGTTACTATGCTGTCGACTGAGGAGTATTTAGTCTTGTTCCAGGTTGCGAAATTTCGTTGTCAATCGTGCAATATAAAACTTAAAACATTCGTTAAAGATATCTTCCTTAATTTTCGAATCTAACGTTCTAGACCATCTTCTCGTTTCAGGCTAATAATCATCTACGTGCTCTGCCGACCAATAAACAACTCAATCAACGTACACATCTCCGTCATTTGATCCGCCTGAGAGTCTAGACACTCCTCCAAAGATGCGCGCAGATACATGCCAAGGCTGCGGCGAGAAAAACAACTCCTCGTGGATCGAAGCATGCAACGAAGAAATAAGGACGCATCGTTGGAAAGAAACGGCACCATCCGCTGGGTAAGCACTAAATTACGTTACTAAACACTTGTTTATTCGTCTCCCCGTATCATGACCCCGGTGGTCAAAGGCGGGAGCAGAAAAACAAACAACAACACATGCATCAGCGCTAAAGCACGCGATCAACAACAGCGTCAAGCGTCAAGCTGCAGCAACTGCTCCAGGGGCGTTACCCGGAGAAATTCTCGCACCTCTTCCGGTACGGAAGCGAGAAACTGATTGAGCTGCTCGGTTAGATGCTGCTGTACATCCACGGCGTTACGTGCACTGTTCGCTACCTTGCCGTAAATGTGATAGAACAGTTTGAAGAACTCATTGAAACTGCCTTGCGTCGAAAGGGTGTGGCTTGTGGTCGTCGACAGATTGCCGGTACGATTGTGCGATCGATTGTTGGTGGCACACTCGGCAAGATGTTGCTTCAAATCTACCCGGCACAGTTGTTCCGCACGGTCTAGCACGTCCTTCGGGATGTTGACGGTACGTGCGAGCGATAGCCCATAGCTCTTTACCGCCGTGCGTCCCTCAACTACGACGTACTTGTATCGCAAACGCTCAACACCGTCCACTTGGACAGTTTCGGTTTGCAAGCAAAGCTGCGACACGTTGTGATGTATTTCCAGCGGTCGCAACAACTCCATGCAGTGTGTTGTAATGAAAATGAATGGTTTACGAATTGAGGATAACGTCGGTACTGGTGCTTCCTCCCGCCTTTCTTCGGCGTGTCCAACGTGGTCAATGATACGCTCCAGCAGTGCCCACTTGGCACTGGAGGTATCGGGAAGATGCGTGTCACCGTACAGTTCGTCAATCACGATTAAACTGTTCGCAGTTAGACAGTGCCGCACAAATTGCAGCTTGTTGTACATCTGGCAAGACTCTGTATCATCTTGTTGCAGATTGTCAGCATCACCGAATATCGTGAGCAGACGGTCCACGATTCGGACCTGAGCCTGTGCTGCCGGAATGTAACATCCAAGCTGGGCCATAATCTGCAAAACACAGATCGTTTTCATGTATACCGTTTTCCCGCTCATGTTGGGACCCGTGACGATAAAAACATTGTACTCAGGTGTGGAAATCTGAAACAAATAGAATCCTGGGAGTGACTCCTCCGCTAAAGACACCCAATAAAAAAAACTTCACAACTTACCACGTTATTGCGTACAATTGTACGTCCACCTGAGAAGTTCTCCAATAGCGGATGTCTGCCAGAAACAATCTTTGTCTCCTCGCCAAACGTTGGCTCGCAGAACTCTTTCCCCTGGCTAACGGTTGCAAGAGCCTGCACGACATCGAGATCCGTTAAACACCCTACCAGATTGTACACTGCGTCTATACTGTCTCGAATACTCGCGATTAGTCCACGTATGATGCCGTAGCTAATTTCGTCGATTTCTTTCCCAACGGCACTGAGCTTGTCGTTGAACGCCATCAACCGCCCGTTGGTGAGTGTGTACCGACGGCCGTTACGGGATAATATCTGAAAGTTTCTGCTCAACTGCTCCGCCACGTTATCCACTTCATCGTTTGCCAATACGTACAGCAAATGGAATCCGTTCGGTTTGGAGTGATGCAGTTTCAGTTGCATGCGGGTAGCCAAGCTTAGTTCTGCCACGTACTGACGTATTTCGTCAATAACGCCAGAGTAGAGCGTTCGCAGCAGGTCCAGTATGGAATTGACTTTGGCACGAACAAGGAATAGTCTGTTGTAGGTTGTGTTACGCTCGACTGGACTATCATCCAGTACCTCCCATATCTTTGCGAGCAGCTCGGCGTACGCGGGTTCTTGGAGCGTTTGTTTCAAATCGTTCAAATAGTCTGCATGTATATCTCGCAACAGATCTCGCAGCTTTGGTACAACTTTTAGCACGTTCCGAAGACTTGAGGCTTGATTGAGCATATGTATCGTATTTTGATGAGTTGTTTTCTGTAAAAAAAACGTATTAAAGCTCATAAGTTTCTTTCATTACATCCAAGTACGTACCATTCGATCGATGTCCACCGATAATCTGAGCAATCCTCCAACATCCTTAACCTCAGTCAACGTTCGCCGTATAGCCTGCAGAAGTGTTGGTTTTCCTAGCAATTCCCGAATGCACTGGAGGCGCATCTCCAACCGTGCGCGACTTGTCCAAGGCTCTATAATGTTTGCCCGCAGGTGTCGCTTACCAATGGAGGTAATGCAACGGTTCATAAAACCAAACAGTGACTGCTTCTCATCTCCTTTCTGCAGTGGTCCAAGCAGCTCCAGTTGCCCTATACATTCCACATCCATTGTCATCGTAGACATCTTGTCGATGTAGCTCAGCTTAAGCGTTCTGGTAGCAATCTGCAACAGAGCCGTTTCTATGCAGTGTCTTAGCAAAGCGCCACAGGATGCCAATCCATAGTACTTGCTGTGGATTAGCCCTCGAAGCTTCGCATAGTCACGGCTGCACAGTTGGGACATGTAACTCTCAGCGATGCTATCGTTGAAATACGATCTGCCCAATCCGAGTACTTTCGTTTGCGGCAAGAACTGGTGTATCAGCTTCGGCAGGTATGACGTTCCGTTGGTTAGTGCGTGCTCCGAAAAGTAGACCACAGTCGGATCAAGACTATGGAGCGTCGTAAGCGTAACCGAATACCAAAAGTTATCACCGTACTGGGTGAGCTTGAGATGAGGCGAAGTTACATCGATAGCCGCTAGACCAACCTCAAGCGCAGCATGTCCACGACCCTCGGCAATCACCACTATAACATAAGCTCCATCTCTTCCAGCGTTGCTTCCGGATCGATCCGGTTGGCCAGAAGCATTAGGCATGCTTGTTGTCAGCTCATGTCGTACACCAGCCATCGACCGGCTACGATTGTACGGCATCGATCGTTCATTTCGGTCCGTTTCACGTCCGCGTAGTCTCACCGGCAATCCGCCGGCCACCAACGGTGGCACACTTTTACTACGGTACGGGATAAAATTCATCACCTTCTGACACGTTCTGTGCGCGATAAGCACCTGCAAACTAGATCACGGTTGACGGTGAACTGAAGCAACACTACCTACCCGCCAACTGCGATTGCGTATCCTGTGTCACCACGCACTACGAAAAGCCAAAATCCAATACAGCCACCCCAAACACCGGTACATAATTTCAATGGCGTGTATTTCGAAATTGTATATCATTTCCCCTCGCACACAAACACACACACACTCCCGCGAAGCTCTCGTCCCCGTTGGCAGAGGGGTCGAGGAACGGGGGAGGGTGAAGAACGGTTGTTTTCGGTCGTCCAAAATCCAACGGTAACGTCCACGTGGTACCCACACACGCACTTCTTTAGGTTCAGTTTCATTTTTACAAAAAAACATTTGTTTTCTTTTTTGCACAATTTTACAATTAGCGGTACGTTGCTTTCTATAGTTCAGCTTCTCCGTGTGTAGGATTCGTCTATTCCCAAAATGCACACTCACTCCAGGCAAATGTTTTTTTCTTTTCTTTTGTCTCTTTGGAGTGATACACTATAGGTGTGTTGCTATCTGTTTTTGTGTGGTTGTGGTTCTAAATGCCGGTGAACGTTAGTTTTCTATTTTGAATCTTTCGCAAACGGAGTTTGCAACTATTTTTGATGGCACTGTGCTATCTACTTTTGCTGTTGTTGTTTTGTTCAAATATTGTTTCTCGCTTTTGTATGTTTCACTTTGGTTATTTTAGCTTGTTTTTCGTTCCATCACGATTCAACCCTGTCTTTTAATTTGCATTTCGCATGTCCTTACCAGCGCATTCCTTTCCTTGTTTTTCCCTCCTCATCATTTACAAATAACGATTCTGTCGCATTTATGCGGCTGCCTTATTGCGATTTGATTACTACACACCTCTTGCTCTCGATAATGCAAAGCTCTCCAAACACTTTCATTTACATGTTTCCAATACAAGTTTTTATTACACTGTTCATGCTCATATTATGTATTACCGTTATGTTCATTTACCATTAGCAATTCTACCATCTGCCAACCCGTTTTGCAACAACTATAACGACTAGCACTGTATAATATTTGCACAAGCTTGTTTTTTTTTGTCTTTTGCTTATCGTTTCCCTTTTTTCCCTCTCCAATGTTTAAGCGGTTGTGGTTTGTTTTTATTACAAATTTTTGCGTTTAGCTGCTTTGTTTTTTTTCCTTTTGTTCTTAGTAGTGTGTGTTTTGCCGTTAGTTGTGTGAAAGTTCATCGTGAAAATGTTCATTCGTTTTTGCTTATTTCTTATTTTCTTTGTTTTTTTTTTACATCTCTTTCAATTCGGGGCAGTTTGATGGGTGAGTTTCTTTAATAGACTGCAAAAATCACGGTCGTTTTACACACCAACCCAAACCACCAATACGTTCAAAAGCCTTCCCTGCCCAACTTGCTAAGCTCTCCGTGTAGTAGGAAATTGAGAATTAGTATAGTTTTACTTACACAAGCATCATATTCTGCTCTTTCTGCCTTTATGCGTTACTGCACTGTTGATCGTTAAGTGTAGATGTTTTGATTTGCGTTTAACTAGCTTGCGATCAGTGTGTTTGTTACATGCGCGTAGCAAATGTACATGCAACCTTACATATACGGTAGTGTCCGTTAAACGAAAGCGTTCAAAGAAATGGAAACACCTTGCCTTGATGAGTAGGTTCAGAAGGCAGGTGTGCTAGGGTTCGGTATAAGTTTTGATTGCTTACCCCCCTCCCAACTAACTAATGCCCTTGGATAGTCTGTGAATATCATCAGAATGTCAGTGTCCCTACGAACTCTTGCTAACTTGGAGTATGTGGCGATCGTTTGTTAATAAGAATGTGTTGCTTGCATTTGCGATATTTTGTTAGTCTGTTTATCTAATTATGGACTAGTGAAACAATTGAGCCTACCCCATTGCTGTGACTCACCGTTCATAAGAGAGCGTATATGTATGAGTATAATCGTCTGTTAGTACGCAGTTGGCGCAGCTGCGTTAGTAGTCAAATGCCTGTCTGCCTGCCGAAAGCTGAAGCCGCTCGTTACTGAAGACACTAACAACCCACCTATAAACGCACGTGAAAGAACTTACCGTTCTTGTGAACTAGTGTTAATTACAGCAATCGAAAACGGTGGTAAGGAAATGAGAGAGTCACTTACTTGCGACAAATTAAACGACAACCGTAATTTAGCTTAAGCGAGAGGAAACATTTTGATTATTCTATCAAACCAAGCTTTCATTCCAATGTTAAGAAAACAAAAGTTTCTTTTTGCTTACACTATTTCTAACCTCTTAGGTGGCGTTTAGGTTCGTTTGCACCTGCGCACTATTGAGTGTACTACCCAAAATGCCAATAACAGGTTTTTTTTGTGTCCGCTTCTCATCAACGTTTAGGCAATAAAACTAATAAGCGTTCGCGGTTCCGTACATTATTTGCATATTTGGGTTTTAGTTTTGCATATTTTTTTGTTTTTGTTTTTGAGTACATCCTTGTTTGCTGCGTACGCAAGTACGCGGTTTTGATTTTTATACGTCATATATACTACTATGCACGTTTATCGTAGTCTCTTCCTCCTTGGCCGTTATACTTGTTGGAATATTCCGTGTGTTTGTGTTACACTGCACTTTTGTAAAATGGTGTAGCAAAGCAAAAAACCTTTAAAAAACCATATAACACTAACCCGAATTACAAGTAAGGAAAATCGAAAAGCAAGAAGCTTTCAACAAACATGGATGCCACACACTCGTATTGCCGAACGAGTGCGTATCCCTAACCTTACTACGGATACAAATTGCACTATAACTGTGTTTTTGTTTGTTTGTTTAATGTTTCCCCCGTCATCGTTAGTACTCCTTCGCCAGACATCATCGTTACTACTATGAAAATATGGGTTGTGAAATGGCAGCAATTAGACTAAATTTTGCAAACACGTGCTTTCTTCTTTGTCAGCGCTAGTAAGGGCCTTAGTTATATTGGGTTAGTTCGTGCTTCGAGAGTGTACCTTCACGAGGTAGGGAAAAGGGATTAGATAATCAAAGTTAATCTCTCCCCGTGGGTTTCCGTCCCCCGTATCGGCTAGTCTATTGTAGTTGTTTTTTATATTTAGGAGCATTTAAATGTCTCATTACTATCGCCGCATTAGCTACAGTGTCACCATTGAATACCATTGTTTTTTTCTCTTCTCTTGTGTTTTGTAAAGCAATAGGTAGTCGTTTTTGTGTGAGTAGTATAGTATAGTACTAGTAGCTTAAGTTTTGTTTTGTTCGTTAAATCTGTGTTTACCTGCTTACCTTCCACTCGGTTTGCTATTTGTTTTTTTGACTAGCTTCGATAAAGTATGTCCTTTCGGCACACGGCACGCTCTGCGCACAACATTTGCAATGTAATTTAAGACATATTGCACGTATGAACTCTCTCCAAAACACTCTACTTGCTTCCCAGAGTTGGATTTCCTATCTCCCGACCAATTTCTTCTACTAACACTTCTCTTCTGCTGCTTCTCATCCATCTTTCATTTCCATCTTCAGTGTCACAAAGATAAGTATGTTTGAGGTCTAAAGCCTTAAATCGATCGAATTCTGGGATATTCGTGATCCAGTTTGCTGGATCTTTTCACCCCTCAAGCTCCTCTTAGGCGATCTGCTGCAATATGTGTTGTCACAAAATGGAATTCCAATCCGAGTGTGTAAGTGTGCGTGTGCAAAACTGTGGTATGGTGCCTCAAAACTTCCCAGTCGAATCGTTCATCATAGAAGTCGAATAAGCCTTAAGCCATTGCACAGGGTACTTCTTGGGGACTTTACTATTCTGTTTCTATTTAAGCATAAATGAGTTTCTAAAATGAGTTTCTGGCTTTCTGTCTTGTATCCGGAATGTGGTGCTTATCGTGATGCTAGCTTTACTCGATGTGATTGATACGAAATTGACCATAATACGTGGTTGGGCTTCTTTATCTCGATTACTCGTTTCGTTTCTGGCAAAGTTTCTTTTGGGATAAACTCAATTCCCTCCCCGCGTTTGACGGTTCCCGGTGTAACGCTCCACCCTCTGACAGCTAGTATTTAATCGTAGCGATAAGTAGTAGAAATAGCACTAGTAGTTGTAGTATATACGGATTGTTCGTCTGCTGGAACGGTATCGGTTTCGCCTAGGCGTAGGCCACCGTGGCTGACCGCCGACACTGACACACCACTATCGGGGCTCCTGGACCCGGGTTCACTGGCGCTACCCGGACTGCTAAAGATGGAAAGGAAGGATGTAGGAAGAAGGCCGCTGAGAAGGCCGTAGATGGGAGTGAGTAGTTTATAGTCAGATCTCCATTTGGTTTGCAATCAGCTCCATCAGCTCGCCGGAATCGTCTATCTCTTCGGCAGTAGCGATCGCGATCGCACGGTCTGCGTCACCGGGAACGTCCGGGCGAGCGTTGATGAGCGGTTCTGCGATGCGTGTAGGATTCGGTCCGGCTACCTCCTCTATCTCAGGAGGGCCACTGTTCGCTGAATCCTATCAGAGAAATAATTCTCATACCAGCGCACTACCGGACATGGCCGCCGGCCGTTCCGTGCTGCGTTCCCGTTCACGTTCCGTGGATTCCGAGCTAAAACAAAGGACACCGGGACAACAGCAGAGAGAGATATTAGTACACTGGACACAGAGCAACTGAGCTCTGTAATGTAATGTGTGATAAGAGCTGCAACACCTGTTTGCTCTAATTTATTGTGACTTTAACTATCGCCGAATAAACTCTCCCCCAAATGGATACCTCGGTACAGCTCAGCAATACCATGTGTAACAAAGCAAAGGAAAATATGTGGCTACTAACAGCACAATAGGCACACAACTGAACACACACACACAACGATACTTACCTCGAGCGTACGGTTTTGATTTCGATCTCATCCGATGAGACCGAGTTTTTGTTGGACGAAGTGGCCGACGATCGGCGCGTCTTGCCGATGCTGGTCGTGTCGTAGAACGTTTCCTGCTCGATGTCGGATTCCTTCTAAAGCCCAATGCCGGTGTGACAGTGCCAAGTGATGGAAACACGTGGAAGCAGCCGCGTGCGATGGGGTGGGGTGACGGTACAGCCGGACGGTCACGGGTCACAAGAGGAAGGTTTGTTTTATGTTGGTGTATGGAGGGGCGTGTTTTGTATTGGTACCGCCAAATATCCGTACAGTGTGGAAATGAAACGGAGGTCCCAGAAAGAAGGTTAACAAACAAACAGAACCAATCGATACAAAGCATGCAATGTAAGCAACGAACGCGCACCGAGCAAACGAAATATCGATAGAGATCGATACAGGGCAAAAGAGCAAATGGAGGAAGAACAAATGGGCTCATGAGCGGTTAATGGAAGCAGGCACCGACAGGAGAGGTTACAAACTCACGCAAACACACACAAACGCTCCTTGGGCAGTGAGTGCCGGCAAAAGTCCGCAAGCTTTGTTGGGCCCGGTTTTTGGTGAAACTAACACCGTCTGCTCTACTTACGTGTTTGTTGTAGTTGATACGATCGCTAGAATCGGACCCACAGGATATACTTTCGGCAACGCTGTTAGCCACCTTGTTGTTGTGCTGGTTCGTAGGGCTACTCAGAGCGGGATAACGCTTCGAGCAGACCTGTGCCTGAATGTGCTCACAGATTCGTCGGAACCGGCGTATATTGCCGGAGATCAGCGTAAACGTAATGGCGAACAGCATGTCACCGACGTCACCCTGTTTGCAGATCGTATTGATGTCGACCTGTATCCGGACGTGCCGCTGGAACATCGTCGGCCCGGTACCACCACGCTTGTACTCCACTCGGAAAGACATTGGCGAAAGGACGCTATGCGATAGCTCAGTCATCTGTAACGGGGCAAGATGTGGCTTGTTAGCGATCGTTTCGTCCATCACCTGTGATGGATCATTACTTACCGATAGAAAGGCATGAATCAGGTGAGCTTTAACCGTCGCTAGCGGTTTGCCCTTCACTAATACTGTGAACGTTTCGTCCTTTTCGGTCGTCATCAGGTTCCCGAACCAAGACTTTTTCGTCAGCTCCGGCGATGACTCCGGAGTAAGATGCACTTCTTCTGTTGATACTGGCAAACAGACAACATGAGAATATTAAAACATTGAAATACATTTCTCCATAGTTGGAAGTACATCAGGACATTCGGTTGTTACTAGAATGCCCAGAGTTTGTTTAGCTTTGTGGTTCTTAGAAAAAGCCTGACCGTCCCAAGAGGAGCAATGCAACGTTTACTTACTTTGCATTTTTCTACGATGAAACTTTGGACTTCCTAGGAAACTATTCTTAATGTTCGTCAGTCGAGTCTTCCACAGCTGGCTGCCGGTAGTGACCGCCTGCAGCTGTTGTGGACTGCCCAGTATTGGCGAGCCCGGGATGGCATTGATTGATGATGTCACTGTAAGGTGAGAGAAACCGGGACGGATCATTAGTACAACGTCGTGCGGTGATACTTCCGGTTAAACCTGTTGAAACCACACTCACTGTTGTTGGAGTCAGTTTCCGAAAACAGACCAACGGTTACGGCCGGACCGGAGTTAGCGCGATGGTGAACCGGCGAGGAGGAATCGATGACCTGCGACTTGGTGCTGCTTCTTGGCGAGTAGTTCGAGTGTCGGTTCGAGGCCGCATTCGGAGATGATGGTGGATGGAGTTGATCTGAAACGGATTGTCGCATTAGTTAAGCAATGGCCGAGAGCTTTGAATGTTGATTTCCCTCCATACTCAGTGGTTGTGAGGAGTTGACCACCACACCGCGCGTTGGACTTTGATATGAGCTACGTGACAGTGGCACGGACGAGGGTGACCGACGGCTGCCGCTACTGGTGCTGCCACTGTGACTACGATGGCCATTGTTGAACGTCTGCCGCCGTGAGGTTAGCGGTGAGCCCTCACTGATCTGTCCGTACGAAAGGCTGCTGCTACCATTGATTCGGCACGTATCGAGCCGTTTCCGGGGCGGGTCGGCGATCTCAATGATGTCGTTGCGCGGTCTCAGCACGTCCTCCTCATCCTCGATTGCCGGTCGCCGTCGTTTCCGATCCAGCAGCAGGAAGTAAATCACCTTCTCCGTATTGTGGCTGGAAGGAAACGAAAACATCGTACGCTATTGATTAATTTTTGCCTTTGCATACTTTTAGGCGCTAGTGTAAGGTTATTCGGAATTCGGAAAGAACTTCATCCTGGCGAATAGCCAGGAAATCGAATCAGCCACCGTGCTTGACCTCATTCACTTACTGTGGGCTAAGCAGTTCCTGTATCAGTTTGTCCTTTTCCTTGAAGCAACCAAGCGAACAAATGGCATTGAGCACGTCCGTATCGACTGAGGACGCGTTCGGGATGACGTGCGTCTGCACGACCTCCATCATGGGCAGTTCCAGCTCCAGCTCACCCTTGCCACCGGCCGTCACCCACGGATGTTTGTTGATTTCTGCCAGCTGGCGAATGTAATAACGGCGCATGGGAAAACATTAATGTTACGGATCACCTACGGCAAAGCCCATATCCGTCCACTTACAGTAAGCCGCTTTTCCGGGTTCACCTCTATCATGCCCTTCAGCAAACTCTGGCAGTCGGGCGGCACAAAGTGTGGTATGTGAAACACACCTCGCTTCACCTTTTCCAGCAGCTGCCGCAGGTTGTCATCGTCGAACGGAAGCGCACCGACCAGCAGCGCGTACAGGATTACTCCGCAGGACCACACATCCGCACGGCGACCATCGTACTTTTCACCCTGCAATGATCCACCGGACGCGATCGGACAGGAACTCAGTAGCGTTCACCTTTTTCACACCTGGCTAGTGGTTGCACAGGTTTATCTACTTACCCGAATCACCTCCGGACAGGCGTAGTGTGGAGATCCGCAGGATGTTTCCAACATGGAACCAGCTGGCTGTAGTGATGCCATTCCGAAATCTGCTATCTTAATGTTATTCTTGTCGTCCAGCAACAGATTTTCTGGCTTCAAATCTCGATGGCTGAAATGTATCGAATTGTGAAAACATGGCGTCAGCAACAAATGAACAAGTATCGAGCACCCACTTTCAATACGATCGTGAGATGAAATTTAATTACGAGTTGCAATATTTAAATCCCCAACCCTGGGTGTATCCAGATGATACTGCCAATTGCGAGAATCAGCGGCACAGATTCTCCAACCGATACCACTCGGAGCTTGGAGAATAGAATTTTAATGCATCCAAAAGCCCTGAACAATCCCCAGGTATCGACGGCCCAACTCGAGCCTCTAATGCTTCACACCTACGAACGGTGGGGATGGTCACACTCTCCGAGACGTGTGTCTGTGTTGAATGGAGTTTTTTGGACCACAATCAAAACATTTACAATTTTTCATTCGCCATTTCTTCCCCCCAGAGTATGGCATAAAGTGCCATAAAGTGTAATTTAATTTAATCACAGTCCAAGCGCACCACCGTACGTACGTACAGGACCAGGGCCAGACAATGTTTCTCGATGCGTTGCTGTCAGGAGTATGCATTTTTTTTCTTCTTTCTTGTTTTCTGCGTCCAGAGCTGCGGAGTAGCCGTCGGTCTGGGAGTGTGTGCGTCTGTTTGTCGTTTTGCCAAGATTCTTGGCTAACAGCGTTGGGCGCCTGGGAACCGTCACTCTTTGTTTCATATGGCGCTGGAAATTTCCAATACTTTGATTCGGTTGTATTTTTTTTTTGTTCCTCCGCCCGGTCTGGTGCTTTTCCAACTCGGCATGGATAAGACGCTTGCTTTAAAAAAACATCCTTTGTGGTTTCGCCCACCGCTCCAAATCATCCTACACGTCAACCTACACCAGCCGGTGTTTTTTTTTCTTAACGAAATACTTCATTTTATATTATCGTTGAACTGTAGCCTAACACAGCATCTTGCGATTAACACGCTAAATACGTCAGTGTGATACGTTTGTACGTTCTCCGACTTCTTGTGTGCGCTTTCCAAACGCCCGAATGTATGCAAGCACGCAAACATGCACAGCAAGTAAACACTCTTGGCACACTCTTGTCTAGAAATTGAGAATTAAAACACATATAGCGCGTACCAGTTCATTGCGACACACAAAATGTCACCGACTGACGCCAACTCAGCAGGAAAGGCTCATGGAGATATGTGTGTAGTTCTTTGGCGGACCCATCTACACAGTGCTTTGTGTCGTCGCACGGGCAAGAAGGATCGAAACTCGATTCGCATTGAAATTATAATTTCCCATTGACCACCGTACTGGGACACTGCGAAGTTGAACGACAGGATGAAGCTAATCCTCTTACAACCCCTTTTTGGCGAAAGGGTTCCACTGTGGTACAGTCTTAGTAAGCGGATTAAAACAATGTATTCTTGGTAGTATATCTAGAAAGATCCAACAGTCGTGTTGGTAAACGCACTTCGCAGCTTGAGTTCAATTCCCCCAATGGGGGTAACCCAACTCACATATTTTTCCCAAACAAGCGATATTTTTAAGCAATACGGCCAGGCCGTTCTTAATGAATAAAAAAAAAAAAAAAAAAAAGCGATATTTTTGCTTTTTCTCGCTTTTGATTTTAAATGAGCACACTTTCCAAGTTCGATTTTCACTTCAAAGACTTTTTCCCTAAATAATCAAACAGTCAGTACCTCGTTTCGCGTTGTGCTAAACAACTTTTCACAAAAAGAAAAACTTGCAAACTTCCCATTTTCATCGTAATTGTATTAAAAAAGGACCCTCACTCCCAAAAAAAACCCCCAACCAACCCACCCAAACACTTGCAAAACATTCAAACTCGTCGAATAACAAAACGCTTCGAGCGGTGTGTGCGAAATCTTCCAAAATTCATCCGAGGAAAGGGAGAGAAAAAAAAACAAAATGCCGCAAGTCGTGAGGATGTGTGCGGCACACGTAATTGGCCAAATTTCATTTTGTCGTCCCCCTAACAAAACTAATCGCGCTCGGATGACCCGAACCGCAAGGAACATCATCCAAACGTCACTCAACGCACACACACACTCATCCTTTACCCGCAACGTGAGTTCGTTCGGATACCGTGAAGCGGCTGGAAAAGCCAAGAAAACGAAACAGAAGAAGCATGGAAAAATACGCTCAACAAGTGCTTTTTTATGGGAAAAATCTCAATTGGACTTTTGGATGGTCGCTCGTTTTTTTTTCATCCTCCCACACTGTGGATGCTTTCGCTTTTACGATCGATAAACGATCGCAGAAAACGCAACGGTTCGCGTTAAATCCTGCGGTTTATCCGTGAGCCTTTTTCCACAGTTAAGGTTGGTCGGTTTTTTTTCCTTCCACCCCATCCAGCAAGCGGCACGTTGACCGGCACGCCAGGCACTGGAAGGCAAGTGCGAATCATAAATCAATTATTCAACTAACGCTAGCGTACGGCACACGGAAGGTGGTGAGATGACGTGTGCGAGTGTATTTGTCACCACCGCACCACACCTCGCTACCCGAAACCGCTTGTGCAACCACACAGTGTTAGGTATCGCGGAACTGGCCGGCTCCAATACTTCCGGGCACGACATATGATCTCACTGTTTATGCAAAGCACTGACACAAAGCTCACAACACGGCAGGTAATTCCTTTGCGCCACCTCATTAGCGACATCGGAAATGGAACTACAAAATAATGGTGTACCAAAATAAAGTGTCGTTCTTATATCCCGAGAACCTGCATCCGTCCCTTTTGGGGATGACATATTCCTCACCGAAAACCCTTTTCGGTGTGTTGTGCTGTGCGCATTACATAATGTCAGGCGCTATCGAAGTTAACTGGCCGAGCAATGGGGAAAACAAAAGCGAAGCACCAAAGCACGGTTTTGCACACGCAGAACTCGCTGTGTGTGTGTCTTGGGACCATTGGCACAATCTGTTGTCTCGTACGCCACTACGTGCACACAGTGTTGTTCAGCAAAACCAAACAAAGGTTCTGCAAGTGTTCCCCCAGTGGATGAAGGGTGAAATGAAAGGAAAAAAAAACACCAAATGGTCAACACATTGTGCACCGGTGACTACCACCACCGGTCTGTGTCGTAAGCACTGTTGTAAGGATTCCACTGCCACCTTGGGAAGAGGTCGGGATATGTTCGTTTGGTTTCCGCAGTTTTTTTTTTCTTTTTCATTCCTTCCAGGTGTTCCAGTGTGTACGAAAGTGCAGTGTTTTACATTGTCCTGCCCGTCATCTGATCTAGCTGTATCACAATATGTTTTTTTTCCCCTGCGTTTGCAGCCATTACGTTACTGTCCTGCCCGATTACACCAACACAGTAGGAAAACAAAAACGTAACGAAAGCAACACCATGCAAGCAGCTTTAATGAGATACTTACCATATCGAGTGCGAATGGCAAAAGTCCAGGGCGGAGATGATCTGACGGAAAAACTTTCTCGCCTCCTTGGGCGTTAGGCGGCCCTTTTTTACCAGATAGTCGAACAGCTCCCCGCCGGACACGTGCTCCAGTACGAGATATCTATACGCGCGCAAGCAAGCGGAGAGTACAGGTGACGAACGTAAAATCGGGAAGAAGAGCAGATGCCTAATTAAGGAAACCCGACCACCTGCACGCTGTCCGACACCGATACTTACAAGTATTTTCTGTTTTCGTACACATCCGTTAGCCCAAGGACGTGTGGATGGTCGATTAGCTTCATGATGGCAATTTCTCGCTCAACCTACAACATCCCAAGATGGTGTTTGGACGCAATTCCAAAAAAAAAAGATCGTGTCCCCGGGGGTTGAGGCGAAGGCATCCCGGCATGAGATTCGCGATATTGGTTCGGAGAAATTCCAAACGATCAAAATATGCAAAGGTATGCAACCCGCATAGCATCGGTAGCGAAAGCAAACGAAATGACATCAAACAAACATCGCCCGAAACGGAGTAGGCGTACGATAGGAGTGGTAGTAGCCGTGTTGGTGTTGGTTGAAAGAAGAAGAGAAAAGAGATGGGAGAAGAAAATTAATTAAAGTTTTAACACGATGCCGTTCAGTGTGTTCCCGTTCGTCCTGACCGGCCGGGACCAGGCACTTCGATGTCCGACAAGAAGAAGCCCCACAGTTACTCTCCCCTGCCATGAACGCTTCACCGCACCGATAAGGAGGTGAGTAAACAGAAAACTCTCTACATCGCATATGTTTTACTTCCGCGTTAATCCATCATTTCTGCACGGGAACGTTCTGAGATATGAAGGCCACCCCGGGTGGCATCTTTTGCCGGACATCGGGTGGAGTAGCCGCGGCCGTACGGTAGACAACAAAGAACCCGAATGGGCGAGGAGTCTGTGTTGCATTACTTTCATCAGCACCGACTCGCTGAGTTTCTCCCGGTTGATAATCTTGATGGCCACCTTCTTGCCGAGGACGCAGTGTACACCGAGCTTCACCAGACCCGTCTGGCCCTTGCCGAGCGTCCGCTCGAGCCTGTACGGGCCGACGTACTGGTGACCCTCGGTCGTACCACCCGTGCTGGGTGTTGCATTTTCTTTCTGCACTTCGCGACTCATCCTTTCCCCTAATCCGCTACTACGCGTCCCCGATGTGCAGGAATCTTGCTGGAATCTCCTTCCGCGACGTCACTCGGACGAGGCTCGAACGGTGATATGCTTGCCGCACAGCGCTGATATATCCTGGGCAGGGATTTGCTCTGGGATGCACACAACCTCTGTTGTACCACAATGCTGGACGCGCATACAAACGCGAACGTGGTGTGGAGAAGCGTCACGTATGCATGGCGCACTTCTGGACACTAAGGTTTTAATATCTTCCGAACCTTGGAACTCACTGTGGACTGTTTCGTCCTAAAACACACACGCGCACACGGTCACAGAAACTGCTCCACAAATGCTTTTCCACCTTTTTCTGCTTTACCTCGTTCGGGACATTAAGTGACAGCTACACGATACGAAGATACCGTGCAGAAGCTGCCTTTTCACTGCTTTGGTTCTTGGCACACTCACATCCAGCACTACAGATAACGATGGTAGTAGCTATTATATTCCTTCGCCTTTCGTTTCGGCGTTTGGTCGTGTGCAGTTGCTGTTGCGATTCTACCAGCCCCTAGCCACGAGGAACTCTCAGCATGCTCCTGCCACTGAGCAGCCCACACACACCGCACATACTTCGGGTTGCCTGCCCCGAAGGCTCCTTCGAGTTTTCCTTCGATTCGAACGATTTCTTCCAAACTGTTGGTGGCTAGAGGCAAATACTATTTAGCCTTCCGGGTGAACTGAATGGAAAACCCACCCGAGCCAGATCGGTACACACACGCACGGCACGTGAAAAGTGGATTTCCCTTCCGCACATACACGCTCTCACACACATATACGCCTGCACGTACGTACACGCCCACAGCGCACGGAACCGATCGAAAACACGGTCTCACAAAGAAGTGTGCACGGGGATCCTTGGGTGGCCCTTGTTTTTTCTATCCACACAAACCCGCAACCGCTTGGCACCAGGGCGCCTAAATCGCTGCACGGCAATCTGCAGAAAACCTTCACAATCGATTGCTGCCGACAAAGGGTGGAAACAAAAGGTCGCTTGTAAAATTTTCCGCACACGCGAAAAAACCGAGTCCCACACAGAGTGCGTTTTGTGACTGCTGCGCGACACACTACCACGCGACAGAGAAGTGTTCCGTTTTCGCTACCATTCCGTTAGAAAAATCGATACCGTTCACCTTTTTTGCGCGACTCACGCACCACACGCTCACCGCGGTTCCGCTCACTATGGGTGAGAATTATGCTTGCTCACCGCGATGCATGCGCGCATGTGCGTCCATTCACACTGCTCACCAGGCGCTGCTCACGATTCGTTGCTTGCATTTTTGACAGGAAGCGCAATTTTTACCATTTTTTTCTCACTTCATCATGTTCCATCTCCTCACAGACAACGCGTACGTTGTGTGTAGTCCCTGCGTAAGAGTGTATGTGTGCGTTGTTTTCTTTCCGTGGAGGGGTTACACAAAACGTCAAGTGTCTTGGCGGTGCCTGTTTGGTAAATAAGAAAGGGGGTAGCAATTTCGGGATGATTCATCATCGGTGATGGCATCTTTGCGTGGAGCAAATGAAGCTCTATTACAATTAGAGCAACGCAAAGTGTAATAATGTTATTTGGAAAAAAATAATTCGTTAAAAAGATAGAGTGAGCCGCTTTTCATCGATATTTGAGTACAGCTCTACATCTATACACCTTGACCAACTACACAGGTGGTGAAATACTAATCATCATACTAAAATAATTGTTTATTTTTGCATATAATCCGCCACTTGCATTTTAAAAATCACAAATTGTTGGTTATTCATGCAAGGATTTGTGCTGTAAGTCGTTCCCAAGATTACATTGGTCAGCGTGACTGATTGCTGCTATTAGTCACACAATGCGTTACCATGTACGCCATAGAACGCAAAGATTAAAGAGCATTTAATTGCCCCGTTTAGCATGTATTAGGCTGGACAAACTAAACACCACTGTAACTGTGTGTGTGAAGTAAACATTACTCCATTACCACGTTTTGTAGCGTGCTGTCGAAAATAATGTAATGTAAATAAATTCAATGTATATCTAATAGATTCTTGTAAAAACAACAAAACGCTTTTTACAGTAAAAGCAAAAACATATTTAAAAAATAATAACAAAGAAAATTGCGCCATTTCGCGGTTTTACGTTAAATTTTAAAAATTACACATATTGCATACATTTAGGCGCAGTATTGGGTCAATAGCGCGTTTTCATCAAAATTTAAATTCCTCTTCGTTTTGCAAAATGCAATGTGCGTTACAAAATTATCTTCTTTATTATATGGTGCTAGTTTTGATGCGATTCTACTTTACTTCTGTTTATAGTAGAATAAAATATAAATATATAATTATAATTTGTTAGCAAATATCTTTGCTTAGTTTGTTTTCAAATCTCTCTTTTCGGATGTTCGGATTACGTGGCTAACACGTTTCACTTCGGTTTGGTATAAGCTTTATTTTGAACGGCTTCACGCTGTCGGTTTTTTTTTTGTTTGTTTTATATATCAAAATAAAATTTATAAAATAGCTAAATATAAATATATCATTCCACACGCGCTACACGTGCCATGTGGGTGTGTGTTTGCGGATGCTTCTGTGCAGTTGCCAAACATATGCACACACCCGGAGCCAACGGTACGCTATCCAACAATAGCAACGCCTATCCAACAATAGCAAATATTATCCATTCTATCATTCATACACCTTTGTACTGCGAACCTGCACCGTCGGTCAGTTTTTTTTTTTCTTATCCAACTCTCCGAAAACAAAAAAAAACCCTTCCACTGCATTATTGCACCATCAATTACCATCCTCACCATCGTATTAGTTGTGTAATGATATTTATTCTATCCCTTTTTTATCATCATAACGTAGCGGGACTTTGCAAAGGGAAACCAAAATGGTCGCGAGTATGTGTGTGTGTGTATATATATATATATATTTTGTTTCTTCAATACTTTCCAATAATGGTATCTGTCAATGCTCTAGCCACAATTCAACGAACGAACGATCACCTTCCAACGCCTTATCCTTATACTTTGACCCTTCAACCAGCTATTAACGCTCTTGTTTTGCCTCTTCTAAACGATTGCTTCCATCGGAATGGAGAACGCTTAGCGATGAAACAATAACAATCAAAAGATGCCAATATCGCATCCAAACGGCAAATCCATTCTTCCGAAGGTTGATGTGTTTAATTTCACGATTCACGATACACGTGCGGTTTTTGCTCGGTGTAAATATAAGTGCGTTCGCACACGTGGATATACTTTTGTTTTTCTCTTTTGGTTCACATTCGATAATTGTTCAATCATACAGCTGTCAATCTAAATTCATGCGGGCATAACAACACATCGATCGCAGGCAAGCGAAAACATTGCCCTGCTCCTTCCTACTGCGCTTCTCGCTCAACAAACCCTTTGGCATGATAGCGTACGCTTGATCGTTTCTGCCGAAATGCATTACAAACAACACTCTAAGCCGCAAGCTCAAACCTATCCAAACATTCTTCTCGCAAAATTAACTCGCCGATTCCGTTGTGATTTTTTAGCCAATTTTGAATCGAAACCCCCAGCGTAAGGAACGACGGCTGACATATTTTCCCACTCTCTACTCTCTCTTGCTCTCTCTAACGAACTCAAATGAACTTGTTTTACAAAAAATTGACATCGAAAGCATTGATTTTTGTTATTTTTTTGGGATTCGCTATCCGATATTATAGCATCTTAACAGCAAACTTACTACCTAATGTGCTAGCTGGCATTCAAAATGGGGTTGGGGGTTTTGATTGTGTCTACTAATGTGTATATGCTTTCATGTTTAACCTCACTTTTTAATTAATCATTTTTATCAGTTTGAGCTTCCCGTGCAACTTCCGGTAGCCGGAGGGCACCGTATTATTATTATTATCCGGTTATCATCTAATGAAATCCAACATTCTCCAACACTCGGTCATTCGGGGGCAGCACACAATGGAGCTGTCGGTCGGGCCTTGTTGCTGTTATTGTTCCAACTGACAGCACTCAATCCTCCGTCACCGCAACAGAGGTGGATGCTATTTTATGATAATAGAACCACGCTCCATCACTACCTGCTTCGACCATTATCGAGCCAATGAGCTATTCCTACTTCACAACTCTATTGTTAGCATTATTGCTGGCAACCATTGTTTTGGAGGATGCGCTCGTGCTGGTGGTGTTGCTTCCTTTGCCACCGGCACCTTTCGTGTGCGTGTCCTTGGATGTGGCGTCCCGCTTTTCGGCTGATCGTCCATAAGCGGCCGGATCCTTGCCGGAGGTCGTACCTGTCGTAATTGTAGCCGTAGTTGTGGTTATGTCTATCACAATTGATGGAGTACGCGCGGGTGTAGCCTTACACGCTACACTATCCCTTCCCGCGCTAGCAGTAATGGTTGTAGTAGTGGTACTGGCATTAGTAGCATTACTTGGGACGGTGGTTTTTGAGGTCGGTTTGCTTGGCTTGTCGTCTCGCTTTGGACACGAGCTGGTACTAGTCGGTGGCGTCGTAGTGGCAGGCGTGACCGTTGCCGTACGACCGCCACTTCCGGTGATGCTTTTCTTGGGCGAACCTGTGTTCGCTGCCTGTCCAGTTGCCAAGGACCTGGTGGAGGCACTCTTCTTCGGAGATGCCTTCGGAGATGACTCTGGCGTTGAGCGGGGTGTTGATTTCGGTGTCGATCGCATACTTAGCTGACGTGCCGGTCCCGGGGAACTGCTTGCTGAAATTGCACCTCCGGTCGTTGCGCCAGACCCACTAGCTCCACCACTTCCGCTGGTAGAGCCGAGATAGATGGCAGATCCGGTACCTCCACTAACACTCAAGTCAACTCGCGAACCATGTATGGACGGTGGCGCTGAGCCTGCAAAGAAAAACAAAACCCCCAAAAGTTGTAGAATTGCGAGAGAACTGTATGAAGCTATACCCACCTGTATAGGAATACAACCCGGCCGGGCTGCTTCGAGGACGAAAGGTACTGACGATGCTACTACTACGCCGGAGCTCAGATATCTCACCCAAGTCGATTTCGGCCGCGTACTCACCGGCTGCACGTGGGTTTTCGGGATTTCGGGTAGCTCCAGCACTGCCCTGCCGTTGACTCAATGCCTTCGAGCAGCGGGGCGAGGTGGGACAGGACTGTGCCCCTCCACCAGGAGTTCCCACGCTCCTCACCGACAGCTGAGACGAGGTTGAGGGCGATGTTGAGAGTGATGTGTTGTATTGCTTTTTCGAGGAAAGGCTCGGTTTTCGCGAAGGCCTTATACCACCACGGGAGTCCGTCCGGCAGATTCCTGCGGATGTAACGTAAGAACAATCTTTGGAATGTTTCTTCTTGGAGGATGTTTGAGGGCAACACAAAAAATTACGATGCATATCGTAATGAAATTCCTTAGCAGTACTCATACATCTTGGCATCTTTATCTGTGTTATTTAGATGATTTGAAGCATGCGATTTATGCGATTAATTTCTAGAGCAAGATTTATAACCGGATGATGATTAGTGATAATGATCCTTACGTCAGTAGTTTCGACTTTTGCTATCAAAAACCAACAGCCTCTTTCTCTAATCGAAACATTATAGCGGCGGTGATTGCATTGTCATGGTAGTGAAGATGGATGATGGATGTCACAGCCAAGGAAAGATGTCATAAAAGCATGTCGAATGAATGAGAGAAGCTGTATGTACGAAAGCATTGCTGGGTATGTTGCTGGAGGGGGAAGCATAAGCGGTCTGGAAGAAGGCACGATAAAAACAATCACTCGGTAGAATTGGGTCACACCTTAAGCCTAAAATCTTGTAATGTTGTGATAAAACAGCTTGCTAACTATTGAGCCAAAACATTTACAAGGGAAGTTCCTGTACAGTTGGAAGCACTATGTTATGGCATAATGGGATGCAGTTATAAACATCGTTGCTTTCCCGCGTCTACTCACCCGTTGGACAGTCTTTTCCGAACTTGCAGTGTCCTTCGCAAACTCCCTTACTTTCTAGCAGCTCTTCGTAATAATCTAAAGCTAGGTAACATTGCTCCTTATCCGTCGACTCGAGCGCTAGGCTAGGGAAACGTTCCTTCAACCTTCTTCGTTCCTGTGCGTTGTGCGAAACGGAAAAAAAATAATCAACCCACCCAAAACGATTTATCACGTTAATCAAAGAGGGAAATAAAACTAGGTCCATATCCGATGGTTCCAACCCTACGTCGAAGTTTCCCCAGCGCACGATGTACGTATCCCTAGATGCCGTATGTCTTACCTCTATCAGCTTGCTGGTTTCAAACTCCTGCAGCTGATTCTGAAAGCCCAGATTCGGATTGGCTATCGAGCGACCAGCACGTACCACCTGGAAGGAGAGCACATTTCTGTGTGAACATGCGTTCTGTGAGGTCGTGCGATGATCTAAGGCACGCTCCATACCTTTAAAGCTTCCTTCCAACTTAACGGTGTGACGCACATGATGTAGGCAACGGCCACCGTTACCGAGCGGGACATGCCGGCCAGGCAGTGGATCAGTACGTTGCCCTGCTTCAGCCGTGCCGAATGGATGAAATCATTGCACACCGAAAAGTATTGCGACAGGTTTTGGTCCGGTTTGTCTGCAGCAATCACACACAGGTAATGTTTATCCTTGA
>AXCM01000925.1:0-49722 GCA_000473375.1 Anopheles culicifacies | reverse complement strand
CACGCGTAACATAAATGCACATCCGCGCTGCAGAAGCATTTATTTGTGAATCATTATCGCACGCAGCATTGGCCAGGTCATGGAGTTGGTCGTGATAATTTTTCCCAACACGCATACACACATTTTCCAAAACGCACCACTCACCAGTGCAAACGCACAGGAGCACGTGATGGGGACAAGCTTGCAAACGATGATAACCAATCAACCCGATGGGAAGAGAATTTGCTCATTTCGAAGGATTGTTTGCTTGTGTTGTGTTCGGTTTCGGTAACGGTACGTAATTTGGACGGTGGAGCACAAAAACCCAAAAACTAAAACATGAACGACCAGGCGCCTCCATTGCACCGGGGGTAGTAGGGGAATGAAATCATCATACAAATTCAGCGCCCATCGTTATGGATTGGAGAGATGCAAAGCTCATAAAGCGGCTTCATAAAGCTGATCTGTTTGTACGCTACAGTATAAATTTTGCCAGATGCATTTACCGTGACGATAAGTTTAAGAGCTGTGGGAAGAGAGTGTATCCCACTGAAATCATAATTCTAATTGCTTGCTTCATTGAAGCGTTAGGATGATAGAAGGTTTTCAACAACAAAAAAAAAGGAATGCTCATAAAACGGAGGGTTGGACTTTGTTGTTTCATTGGGAAAAAATGTTTCGAACCACCCTTTTAGGCGGGAGGCGTAATGAGGGGTGAGCCGAATGAAAATGGGCATCATCCCCAACCGTTGTTTGTGTGTTAGAGCATCGAATAAAGTATCGGATAACAACATGGCAGCGGTTGCTGTTATCTACGGATTATCTGCATGCAATTTCTCGTTTCCATGTGGTGAGTTGAGCGTATGTTTGCTAAACTTTGCTACAATTTGCCCCTACACGGACGACAGCAGTCCTCACAATCATCGAGATGGTATGTAGTACACCGAAAATTAGAACCCTTTTTCTCATTTCCCCGTACTTGTCAGTCGTGCAAATTATTGGGGTTTTTGTATTGTATTACGATTTTTCTTTACCATTGTTGGGAATCCACGTATGTTAGGCAGGTGGGAAATGGATGTGGGGAAACAATCCTCATTCGGTTTTAGTACAGACTATGATAAAGGACAAACAGGTGTATTAATACAATGGTTCTAGTTCCCCGTGTAAAGGATAGGGATTTCATGAGCAGTGTTTGAAATTCATACAAATCTTTCTGATTATTTGTTTTGTTTTGGATTTTTTTTTTCCACATAATAAACCCCTTTGTTGAAATGTGATAAACCATCTGCGTTTTGTTTTATTAAATTTCAAACAGAAAAGTTTCTGCGCTCATCAATTTCCGCTAAGAGGATTTATAATTTCAATAAACACAAAGGGCTGTCCCAGTGCTAACAAGCAAGCAAATTGTATCGGCTCAGTGTTGTACCTATCGGCAATTATTTGATTTGAATACCATCCCAGCCAGGTTTATTTATCGTGAATAGATAGCATTCGCATTCAGTCGCTGGTTATGACGAGCGTTACGAGCTCCATGCGATGCGATAAGTTTTGAATAGGTTTCAATGCCCTGCCATTTGGTTAGACAGGATTGTGGTGAGGATTTTCATACCAGTCGCGTGCTCTTACTGTGTGTTTCTTCCGCACATCTGTTAGCACTGTGATAAACCTTAGTTCACGGTGCGCGGCGTTTTAAGGCAGCTTCGCTCATTGTTGTGATGTGAAAAGGAGTCGAGAAAAGGCGAATCTATACATAATACACATCCTGTTCCTCTCCCTTGTTACGGTACCGCGAAAACAGATATTCCATCAAACTACCGAAACTTCCAATCGCGTTCGCTACATCGGATTTTGTCTGTTTTCGCCCCACGCAAAAGGGAGTGGGAAAATCGGGAACAAACACATCGCCCCCATTGGTATCGTGAATTTTGAAAACGCTTTGCTCGCTAATTGCCAATTAGTGGCGTATTAAGAGTTAACCGTACCGTAGGGGGCTGCTTTTTACGGTATAAACTCTAAGCTTGCCTCCTTTTTTAGACGCGGAAGACAGCGAGACCGGAGGAAGTTTGGTGGAAATTATGATAGGTGTAGGACATGGACACGGCATCGTTTTGCTTTCAATTTCCGGTATAAGCGTATGATGGTAGCTTTCCGACCGTATGCCACACGCCAAACATAAAAGAGCGCTCTGAAGAAAAGCCGATTCACTGCAGCATAACTAGCATACAGCTGCACGATTTGCACTGGTTGTGGGAGCATAATTTTCCATCATCTTGTCGGATTTACTCTTACGTCGTGGAAGAAACAATAAGCTCTCACGACTGCATGCAACGATAGTTTAGATGGAGAACCCCTTCACAATGCTGACTGTTAGCTCGAGATTTTCCTCCAATCCCTGCTAAGTACACAAATTTTCCGGATGTGTGAAGATGGGCTTCCTTCCCATCAATACTTGTGGCAATGACTTTACCTGCACCGCTACCAATTTTCGTCTGAGAGCTTTAGTTGTTTTTTTTTTTCTCGTTTGCCTATGAACAGATTATCCTGTAATGTAATGAGTATTTTTCCATGGCATTGCTGTTTCCTGGCTCCAAAAATCATTCAAGCCATTTACATGCGTTGTTTCGAAAAGACAAACCCTTATTAGTTCTCATCATTCATCCAAAGAGCTTTACCGTCCAACCCGAGCCGATTTGAGTTGCCCGAAAGGACTCATTATCGTTCCTTGCCGGTGGGAGGGAAAAAGAGAACCGTACGAAGTTTTGCTAAAACCCTTTCCTTGACGCGATGAATAGAAGGTAATCCTCCTTTCCCTTCCCTGCTTTCGTGCCAAAGGCTCGATGTTTCGTCGACTAATGGAACGACTTCCATTCCTAGAACAACTGATTGTATTTTTTGTTCCGAGTACCGGGTGGATTTAAGCCTCATCAACCACAAAATGGAAATCTAAGAGCACTTCTCTAGACGGTTGAAATTCGTTTGTACTACGGCTAAATATGGTTGTGTTATTAGTGAGGATAAAAAAACGAAAGAAAAAAAAAATCCTTGAATCAGCATCCATCTTCCGAAACGTTTGCATACCGTTCTACGTTTAGGTCGTAGAATGTTTCTTCGGATTAATAACACTTTTACCTCATCGTGTTGTTGCATGACCGTCTAATGTAGCGTCATACCGTTAGTTTTTCGAATCATTTTCACTTCACTTTTCCATCACGAAACATCCATTTACTGATGCGGTTTGGTTTTTGGGCGGGGGAAAATAGCAAGTGGTTCATCGACCCAATTGGTAAACTTGGTACAAAACCACACGAACCACGACTAACTTCGTTCGTCTAAGGTTTGGTCTACGTTGTGTTCGTTGCGTTCGATGAAATGCATCCGATGGGATCCAAGTTTTTTTCGTCTTTAGCGTACGGAAGCAACTTCCACACAAAGTAAACTAACTGCAAAACAACACATGATCCATACATTCCACTTACTGTACATGATGGTGGATAGTGGTTTGTACATTATGGAAAACAAGAATTGATCTGTTTTTTCCTCCCGTATGTATTGTACGCACGCTGTTATTCACAAACTCCTTAATTTAAAAGAGGAAATTGATACATATTTTGATTAATTTTATTTTATTGTAAGTGTTTAACTAATTTGCGATAACTTGAATAGGTAAAATTATCAACATAACCGGATTGCGGTTGTTACTATATTGGTCATCTTAGCATTCGCCTAAAATTGAATTTCACTTAGAAAGCCAATAAAACCAAGAATTCCTTCTGTAACTTTTCTAGTTCGTTTTTTTTTAAAGACGGTACACTTGCAATTACCATGTCTTGTATACTATTAAACTACTGTGGCTTTGCACTTCTTAGTCACATAACAAAGCTTATTATAATCATACTTACCTTCCTGCTGCGGAATAGACTCAAAATATGATCACATAGTAGCTTTTTTTCTTGATTTCTTCTGGGCAAAGGAATCGACTTGGTACTTGAAGATGAAATTGAAACGAGTACTTTGGTTAGTGGTGACATAATCTTCCTAGCGAAAGGTGCTCGCTGCCATCGACGCCGTCGCATGGAAATTGGCCTCATATTTTCTGTCCATTATGCTAAGAGAGAATGTTCCTCGCCGCCACCCTGTCTCTCTGCCATCCAAGCACCGGAATGATTTTCATGTGCCCGGTCGTGTGCAACGTTCGAAAGCTAACTGTTTTTTTGTTAACATCATCGGTATGTTGTAGTGGCCATTTGCATAAAGGGCAAATTTTTCTCGCCCATTCTACGTAGCGTCCTTTATTAGGTTTGAATAAAAATAAAAGTTTCCGAGCGTTTTTCCTTCTGCTGGAGGATTTAAAACGCTTATACAGGCCATTTTGAACTGCATTTTATCTCTATCTCATACTCTTCGGTAGTACGTGTTAGGTATTCTAATGGAAAAACAATTCATCTCGGGAAACACAACGATGCACACCAACGTGCGGTAGAAAGCGTATCTGTTAAAGGAAACCGTCTGTGGCCAGCTGTACTTAAGATGGTCCGTGAGGTGTTCTACGGGTTTGCTGCACTTTAAACAATCAACAGATTGTGCGGTATAATTTAGCCATTATGAAATTGCTTATAAAAAACAGTTGAAGAGAAAATGGGGGATTAGAATAGGACATACACAAGAGAATGAGCCGTATTTTAAAATAAACAATCTACCTTGCATATGAAAACATCTGTTACCAAAAGGATAATTGTATTTATTTCTTTGTATCATAAAATTCTAAAATATTTCAGTTGATTTTTTTATGTTTTTATTTCACCAGGTACCATGCGTCTCCATCCAATATTGTCAAGCAAACATTAATCCATTTCTGTTTTTTTTTCTTCTCTGTCTTCCGTTACAGAACGCAAGCTATTCGTCGGAATGCTTAGCAAAAAGTATAACGAGAACGATGTTCGACAGTTGTTCTCGGGCCACGGCAGCATCGAGGAGTGTACGGTTCTGCGTGACCCGTCCGGGCAGAGTAAAGGCTGTGCTTTCGTAACATTCGCAACCAAACAGGCCGCGATCGGTGCAATTAAGGTGAGTACTGTTGCTAGAACCTGTGGTGACATCCAAACAGTAGTAGATGGCGAATGGACAAATGATTAATGAAAGTGTGAACAATTAAAAGCCAAAACCCGGAAAGTTTCTACAGAATAATGGGGCCGGCTTGCTCTTATTGTGTTACAAATATCGTGAATTAATCCTTTTCTATTTCAAGTTCACTTATATCAAGCAGTCGGGCGTGGTGAAACACGCAATAAGTGAAACCATAAGCTCTGCAGCAATTTGTGGTTGAGACTCGGTTCGGTGAATGTACACCCGGCACCCCAGCCCCGGTGACCGTACCGATCGATATATAAATCATTTTTGTATTTGCAACCATAAAACACTTCATACACTGGAGATCGGTCGATTGGATCGCCTTTTTGTGTGTGTGTGGGTTGGTGGGTGTGTGTTTGTATCAAGCACAAGCTAGAAGAACGCGAAACAGTGTGGCGAGAGTGTATCTTCTGCCGGTTCCAACTGTGCACTGCCGATGATTAGGCGACCAAAAGACCACCCTTTGAGTTGGCTAGGGGTGAACAATCCGGGTCAGTAGGGTCGGGTTGGAATGGGCGCTACACTGGAACCACAAACCTCCGATTTGATTTATGACTCTGAAGAAAGGGTGATAAGCTGAGGTTGGTTGGTAGGTGAAGATGAAGGTGCGAGATAAAAAATGGGTTATTTATTTATCGCTTTCAGCACCATTCACGATCGTACGCTTAGTTCGTGCGTGCGTTTGTGTGTGAGTAGGAGTTGTGGAAATCCAAATGGCATATCTAACAGTGCCACCAGGTCTACTCAGAATCTTCCCTATTCACGATAAACTCGTTGCCATATTCATTCATGCCACCTCGATTAATCGCTGGTAAATGTATCCTGCACGATAGTACACGCATCCTTCTATCAATTATTTACTTCTATATCAGTTAAATGAATGCTTTTGGTAGTTAATGGACGAATTGAAAATGTTCCCTAGTACTGGATGGATACTGTGGTAAGAATTAAAATTTCAGTTAAACAGTAAAAGCGCATGTGAACAATTTATCTCTTAAAAAATGCTATTGCAGTACATACATGACCGATATTAATTACGATATTAGCTACTGATAAAAAAGAAAACAAGATGCTCTAAATTAACGATCGTTCCGGTTATTGGATTGCACACGGTCACAAAATACACATGTTGCAATTAGTAACATAATAGCACCACATTTGATGACTACTATTATTTTTTTGTCTCCCTACCTATCTCTCTTCTTTGGGTGCACTTTCAATATGTAATATGATACATTTTTCATGTGCGCTTGCAATTAGCGCGTTGATTACACAGCCCAACACAACGGCAATAGAAGTGAAAGATGAAACAGAATGCGAATGTATGCAATAGAAAAATCATTACCCTTAAATGATCCAGCAGAACGGTACAGCTTCGTTCAAATTGTGCTACCGATTCGCGGTAATGGGGCACGAGATACCTAAGTGAAATCGAATTAATTGCTACGTTTAATTAAATTGAAAATATATAAATTTTCCCCGAACGCACTTTTTTTCTTGTTTCCTGCCCATTGAATCGATTGATTGAGATTTGGATTTGTGCGTGCAAACCTGCTATCGACCAGTGGACTACAAAACAGCCACCGGCCACAAACGGCAATATATCGATTTCATTTCATTTGCTTTCCCTTAATGGTAAACGGTGTGACGGTGTATGTGTGTTTGAGTTTTGGTTCCCAGTGTCCGGGGGTGGAAAACAGCAAACGGATATTTGTCCAACTGAAACAAAAGGTGCATCTTTTTGATGCCCATCACTCTCCGTATGATGATGATCGGGTCATCAGGTGGCGTGAAAGGATTGAAATGTTTTTAATGATTCGTTAGCCTTGCCGTGCCAGCTCACCCGGAATTGCAATCGGTAGCTATGGTGGGCATGGTGATGATCATCACCACACCGAACAAACGATTTTATGATTGATGATGTGGAATTAACGATTTTTATTATATTAATCCGTTAGTCAGCGGTTGAATGAGTTATTACAGAAGGATTTCAATTATTTTATCATGCTTCGGTTCGATGTGCGACTCGTTATGATAAATACAAGGGGAAAAATGCAGTCTTCTATTTTCATTTAGTGAACCCAGCATCAGCACCTGGGAAGAATTGTTCTACGATATGCTATGTAACTTGTTTTTTTTTATAATCATGGATTTAACTATGAGGTATGCATACTTCATCCAATACACTCTTAACGATGCAACATTATGCAAATCTCGTTGTGGTGTCGGAAAAATGAAATATTAGTACAAAAGCAGTCGAATTTTATTTTTGCCCCAAAATAAAGGCACCCGAGAAAAGATTTTTCTCTCAAGTGAGTTTGTCTCATTTGCTATCAAAAAACAGATGGAGTTTATCGGTAAATGTATTCTAAAAATTATACTTTGTTTTACAATTCTGAAACTGCATTTATTCATGTCGAAATAATCACTTTGGTTTTCAGTGATAATGATGCATATTTTAAATGTTATTATTAATGCCAAACATGGCATCGCAATTGAATTGAATTTCCTTTTTCATTTCTATCAGAAGGAACAAAACGGAACTAAGCGCCAGGATGTGAATAAGTGTTTTACATTCGCTTTCCAGGCCCCGTTTCAACAAAAGCTGAGAGTGAGCCGCCACATTGTCTGTGACGCGCTCATCATCATGCTGTACAGTAAAATTTAATGATGGTCAAACCGTCGATAGCAGCCCCAAAGTGTGTCCGACCGACATCAAAAACGCGAAAAAGCGTTCGTCTTGATCCTGCCACTTCAAATGCTGATCCCGGTGTGAGACGCGATTAAACGACGTCACACACAAACAACTACAGCTCGAAACCATTACCATCAATTTTCTTGTTTTTTTTTTCTCTTCATGACTTGAAGCTAGTCCCCATTAGTGCAGCAACATTGGCACCGCAGCATAACGACATGCAAAGCATCAATAACAATAATCATCGTTTATGTGATTGTGATGGTTGTTTTGGATGGGTGTATTTTTTTGCGGTCGTTGTCTTCCTTTCTTTTATCTTTGCTCCTGACCCCGTGTACATGTGTACGGGTTTATGTGTGGTAAGCAAAAAGAAAACCCACCACCACCATTATCACCATCAACAACAAACCGCTGTACAAACAAACAAACACGAAAAAAAAACTCGTCATCTTTTCACATTCGCCAAACGAGTAAAAGCGTCAAAAGAGCGTTGGAAAACGAACGCGTCGTGCTTCTTTTTTCGTATTTCGTTCGTTTCTGTGGTATGATAAAACTGAGTTGGGAATTTTTCCTTTTCTTTTATGCTAACGTCTGCTTCTTGTACGCGCGTAATAGTTTGCCTGCAGGGCATAAAGAAGCGACATAATACAAGCCAACTTTCCTTGCGTTCAGCAATAGCATCCATTTCCTTCATTCTGGGGTACTTTTTTATTAAAGTAATAAGAACGAGGAAAAGGATCGTTATGGTTTTTTGTGTGACACTGTGGTTTCGTAGCTTTTACAAAATCCATGCGACACAACATGAAGAAGAGATGTCGTGCGTTAGCATCGTTTTGTGTGCTGGGCTGCAACTTGTAACGATTATTTCTTATAGCTTTTGAATTGACATCGGTAGGGAATGGTTTGGATGTGAATTTGAGGGGTTGATTCCTTGCCGTCGGTTTCATCAAATCCTCCCTCCTAACCCCCTTACCACTAGAATATTGGCCGTGTTGTTGAAGTAAATGTAATTTTTATTTTTCATAAGCTTATAATTATGTGCACATAAATGGTTGCCTCACGATTGTAACGATAGGTACTGTTACCCGCGTCCCATTATGGGGTGCTTTCGTCAATGGAGCGTCATTAGCACGGGCAACAATGTATCCATCCTGCAACACCCGGCAAGCTGGCGTGTATTTGAACCATTTTGCTCTTTCTACAGAGACACTTGTCAAGACGAGCTAATGAGCTCTTGTTTAGCAGCCCCTTGTGGTGCTTTTATCTGCGCTCGGTTTTACCGTATTCAGGCTGAAGATATTGGTGTAAAATTGGTGGCATCGGGAATCGGTGTGTCAATGTATGCCTCTTTGTGTTCGGGAGCAGCAAAGCAAATGAAAAGGAAGGGAAAAAACATCCACCCGACACGAAACCACCGAAGACGACACACTTGGGATCATCCAAAAAAAAACCGGAACGAAACGTTCTATGTAAATTTTATGATTTTTAAGCACCACCGGGTACTCGCTTAACATACACTTCTCCACGGGTGATGTGTACCACCGTTCGTTCTAACAAAGAACCACGTGTTTTCTCACCTTTCCGCGCCACTTGGATTTTAAGGAACGCGTATCATCCTGTTGCAAAGAGGAACACGCTGACATGGAAACGAACTTCGGATGTTACGGAACGACAATACGGTTTCTACGACACGTTTTCGGGGCTGGGGCTAGCGCTGGAGCTATGCGGGTAAAGCGTTTGCCCAAATGTTGCACCTGGGATCAACTTACCGCACAACGACACGGTAGCGTGACACGGCCATTAAGTATAATTCGGCTAGAAATTAACACTCACATTTAACGAAACGGCTCTGTCGAAACGAGGGGTTTCAGGCATATCGTATTTACGATGATTTGGTTGGTTTAAAGATGATACGCTTCGAACGTGTTGTCGCCATCTTGTGAAGGAAGTACGATTGAGTTTAGTGCGAAAAACAAATGATTGCAATCGATTGTTTAAATTTCTTAATTATGTTACATACAATACATGCAATGCAATAAAAAATAACTCGTAGCTTTTCGTTTACTATTTTATTAACCACTCATTCCACTCTAAACGAGTGACTTACGGTCTTCAGCAATTTATTCCTTAGCAGAATGGCTTTTTGTACGTTTCAATCCATTTTTCACCGTTCCTTAATATATTTCTTTTGCTTTTTTTTTTCTTGTTTTACTCCTGTCATCTTACAGCATCTACATCAGAGCAAGACGATGGAAGGCTGCTCAGCACCCCTGGTGGTGAAGTTTGCCGACACGCAGAAGGAAAAGGATGCCAAACGGATGCAACAGATGCATTCGAACCTGTGGAGTATGACCGGTATCAATCAGCCGATCACCCAATCGGTAACGCCCCTGACCGCATCCGCCCATCCGAACCCACCGCAACAGCAGACACCGTTCTTGGCCGCCGATGCGATCTCCCCACCGCTTACGTTGCTACAGCAGCTGCAAGCTGTCGCGCAGCAGCAGCATCTTCTGCAAGGTACGGTTTGTTCGTGCTGAATTCAAACTGCAAGTCACGCAGCGAGCGAATCGGTCGCTAGTGCAACAGTTCTATTAGGGGATAACGCTATACGAGAACGAAATGAAGGGATTTATCGCAAGTCGGTCGCTAGAAAACGTGAAACGTTGAAAAACATTTAAATAATCAATCATGTCCCAACCCCAACCGCAACAGTGGTTAAGTGAACGAAGGCGATAATGGCTTAGAAGCAACTCGAAAGAAGCCGAAGCTTGTAATGCAGCGAAAGAGATTACTACCACTTGCCCATACCGGTTAATCAAACAAATCAGATTGGCTAATCGATTTAAGCTACCATCAAACGACCCACCTAATCGAGCGCGCACAGGATGCTCTGTTACATAATTACCTGTTTCTAATTTTCTTTCATTCGATGCCCCCGGTCTGTGCTAGACTGGAACTCGAAACCGTACGACGAGCCCTTCGTGCACATGTCAAATGTCCGTGGCGGTCAACTCGCTTCTCGTTCGATAGACGTTGATTTTCGTCCTATGGGCTACGTTCATTTACGAGGCAGATTTTATCGTTTTCCATCGTGAAAATTATCGGGCATGGTAAGCATGCAGTGCCCCTACACCCTACATCTTCCCATACTCTGTACCATACCCTAAAATTGTACGGGTAGTCATGCGACGATTTGTACCAAACGTCGGTTCCACGCAATGTGTGTGCTAGTCGGTGCCGTAGTGTTCCGGGACACAATAACGTTTCTCAATCCTACCAGTACAGTGGTGTGGAGCGATAGTGTCAAAAAGGCGCAAAATGACGTCAGTTCCGTACCACATCCGGAGCGTTCTCGGCACGTCACTCGCTGGTCACCTTCATTAAAACGTGGCAATTGCTGAAAGGATCACCGACACCGTCGCCCTTTGCAAAGCAGCATCTGCACTGACCAGCGGTCCCAATATTGGGTCGTGGACAGCAAAAACCCGTTGGCACTAAATGGGAATTAGAAATGATTTAATATCCACGTGCTGTACCAAACCCCTCTCGAAGTTGTCGCATTCGGCAAAACTCGCACTGCCAAGCGGGCAGGTCTCACCCGAAGGGTTTTTTTTTCACCCTTACTGACTGATGCCAACTAAGACGGAGCTCTTTTAAAAGGAAAATCATGACAAAACGGTAACCCACACTAATCCTTCGCCGCCCGTTCGATGATGGGGCTCTTTATAGTTTTGTTACGGCCACTTTTGTGGTTGCCAGTTCGGCTCAAGAACTCTCGCGAGAGGGTGCATGTTGTTGGCATTGTTCAATGGATCATAAATAAACGAATTTAACGCACGTCACGTCACTAGAAGTGGAAGAGGCACTGGTCGGCCAGTCGACTGACCCTCGTTCGTTTGGTGTGGTAAAAATTCGTCCAGGCTGACTTTACAGCCACGAAGATTGAAGGAAAAGGCCGGAAGACTACAGTTTGTCGTCTTCCCCAAGCGAGAAATCCTTACCGCAATGGTTTTAGGCACCGATTCGCTGTCGGACTTGCGTCACCAATCCGTGGTTGGTGCTTGCTACTCAGAAGTGAACCAACATCAGATTCTGTGCTGCTTTGTCTAGCTAACAGCTCATGACGAAGATGAATGGGTTTTTGGGGGATTTAGAGATACACACGCGCGTGAGTGTGTATGTGCGTTTATGCGTGTCCAGTCAGGATTAGCTTTTGATATGGTATTTTCTCATTCTCATTCTCGAAATACGGCGAACATCGTGGCTTGTGGACATACACGCAGGACTTAGCGCCCAGACTGATACGACCTCCGCCGCCGCCGCAAGCCTTCTCGGACCCATCTCGTTGCAGAATCTGGTAACGCTAGCCGGTATAACGCAACCGTCGCTGCAAACTGCCGCCGCAGCAGCTGCACAGACACCGGCCACCGCCATCAGCAATGCAGCGACATCTCTGTGTAAGTATTTTCCAACGTTAATTTGTCAATTCGTTCCATGACATTTTGTTTGCAGGACAAGGGGTGTGAGGCCTGTGGGCCTATTGAAGAAGTAATGAAAATATCTTTTCCTTTTGTTTAACGTTAATATGATTGAAACATATTTTAGTTGTTTGTTTAGAAAAAGATACCCCTAAATGTATTGAAAATTTAGATCACTGCTAAGAACACTTACCAAAATACAGCTGAGAGCAAATAGGAACTGTAGAGTGTTCTCCTAAACTTCACCGTTTACTCCACCAGGATTAAGCGTACGATTATGGTGAAACTTCTCCAAAGGAACTGGCAAGATCCCGTTGCAAACCCTCAAGTGGTTTCCACTTATAATGTGAAAAATGCAACATTCCACAACGAGTCATCCTTGTCCGGGCTGCACATGCCGACATCAGGCATGATCTAAACTTTCCTCAAGTGCACATCACTGTACTTTGGGGGGCCATTTTTGTTTCCATTTGCGTTACCTGCTTTCTAGCCACTCCACACCGGCCATTTACCGACGTTTTTATGCGGCGCCCATGGACGTTGGATTGCTCAATGAATCCCATACAGCGGGTGTGACGGTTTCGACCGGATATCGTCCCCGCAAAAACACGTAAAAAAGTAAAATTAATATCGAACGCCCAGCAACGCACGAAACCGAACGCGAACGGTCGAACGAAATCATAACAGCAACAACAATGTCCCATTAAAACAGTCGTAAAAGTTATAAAGATGAACGATTTTACTTTTATCTGTTTTATGGCTTCTTCACCTGTGCGCCCATAGATTCCATGGGTGAGCATCGACACTGCCCTGTTGGTGTATCCCTCGGCTTGGTTGCGCTGTGCCTATGGAAAGCCGGTCGGTCGGGCGCCATTTTCCCTCGTCCTGTCATGTTCGCTCTTGATGTAGCTTGTTGCTTGTTTGGCCATAATGGAGGATAGCAATCATCCTTCCTTCCATAAAAGTGTGCTCCTTGTCGAGGCAATAAACGGTTTTATGATCACACCGGAATGGATCCGCCAACTGTGCGGCCAACTGCTGGGATCTAGCAGGGAAGGGGAGCGTGGAGAACGCTAAGTGTGCTCTTCTTTCCACCAAGAGGTAAAACACCATTCCTCCTTCCACTGTGGACTGTTGGTGGGGCAAAAAGTGTGCTTATATTAAATTAAATTAGTGCCGATTTCAAATTCCTGACGAACGATCGCGATATCGTACATTTGTTTCTTTTTTTTTTATTATTGGGGAAAATTTGCTGATGCCTCTCGCATACAGTGACACTGTCTAGTTTAAGCTCCATTCGAGCGTAAATCGTATTTGTTTTATTTCTCACCAAAACCATTCTCTTGTCTCTCTTTTCACCGTATTCTTACTGAAACTCATCGAACAACATCGCCGTCAACATGTATCGACATCGGCACATTTACTAAAATTGGGCATGTACAAAATGTTGAACTACTTTCAAAACACAATTGCTCATGTTTGAACAAAAATACCGCGCTGTCGAATGCAACTTCTCTTCGCACAACAATTCTTGTCTCGTCTATTCCCTCACGTACCGAACCTTATAGCCGGTCTGTTAGGGAAAACAGCAACGTCAGGTGAGCCCCGCAATGCGTTCTGTACTATAAACGACCCCGTCAAATATCCTTCGTTTGTTTTCGGAATGCTAGTTTTTGGTTGGAATGAGGTGTTGAATTTTCCATATCGTTAGCCCGGCCTGTTTTTACTTACTCTCTTACATAGTTTTGCGTGTTTTTATACTGTCAATTTTACTGACCGTTTCTGGTTTTGTATCTGAGTGTGTGCGTTGTTTTTGTTATTCTATTGTTTTAAAAAGATTTATAATAACCCTTAAAATAGTTTCTGTTTTATGTTTCCTCCTTTTGTTTTTGTGTGCGCTTGTGCTGTTTTAATCGTTTTTTTCATTTATTTTTTGTGCATGCATGTTGTTTTTTCTTCTTTATTTAAAATTAATACATTGTTAATAACTCCTTCATTACTTCGTCTTTTTTTCTCTACATGTGATTTGATTTTTTCATTAATAGTGTAGCTTTAAATGCGTTTCATACATACCGCAGTGCGTACACGGTATGTGCTGGTTGAAATGTAACTAAAACCATTCACAGAACATGGTCATACGTGTACAAATTTCTCCCGCGTAAATGTGATCAGCGGTTCCAACCATTAACACACACATAAAAAAAAACACCAACCAACCCCGAACGCAAGGACACATGTGTGAAAATTTAATTCGTACCCTTCCACTGAACCCTTTTAAAAATCGTTAAAAATTTAAAATGACGATAATTACCCACTTTGCCCATGACACGCTCATATCGTTCTGGGATCCGAGAAAAAAAAAAAGCTGGGCCAGGTCCTGGTTGAATGTGGCGATGATGGTGGTGGTCATCCTGTCGTCGGATGCAGACGACCCCGTGGTAGCCATACCTCAAAATAACCCGGACCCGGTTCACATCGTTCATTATGGTCGCTCCACGCACGACGCGACATCATTCCATTGCAGAATCGAGTAATGTATCCGTCATAACTTTTGCTCAAACTAACCCTATGGTAGCTTCCTGCGGAACGATCCAATTGACCATGTATGCGTGGGAAGGACATCACCGAGAGCACGTGTCACGCAGCTTGGTCAGTCCGGTTGTGAACGGCACAGCCGCTTAGTAAATGAGTGGAAAAACTCGCATAAAATTCATGCAAATTTAATTAGACTACCGCTACACTTTACGTAGACCATCAGACAGCACGGCAAGTCGTCTGGAAGTAAGCATTGGCCAGGATACGCAGAATGTGAATGGCTACAGCAACTGCTTTATTGGCGGGATTGTTATACTTAGTATTTGAAATGTCGCAACTCTCAAAATTCTATAAACAAATTGTTGTTTTATGTTGTCGTTTTTATAATTCGGGATATAATGAGTCTGTTGTATTCACTTATTTTAGATCTTTTTCTTACAATAATTTTATCGTGCCAATATGTTGATTTTAAAGTGTAATTAATATACATTACCTATATTACAATATGTGCATGGCTTATTTCATTCTTCCTTTTACTTGCCAGTGCCCGGTTCCAGCTGATTTCCACTTTTGTATAATCTTGTACAATATTATATATTTAGTGTTTTACAGAGCGTTTTTTTATCGACTTACCACCTCGTTTCGTTGTAGTTTTGCAACTCCAATTTCAATAAAACTATTCAATATACTTAACCATAATAGTGTAACTGGTTGTTGGTTCGGTTTCGGCTTGTACGCAAATAAAATTCAAATTCTTTGAACTACTTTTAACTCATGCTGTGCACCCTACCGGTTAGAGAGCTTTCGTTTACTAATAGAAATTGCGTTTCGATTTTTTTCTTACTCTTGCGTTTTGGGCGATCCTCCTTTCACTCCCGCTGCAACAGGGACTACCGGAGCTGATACAGCCACCAGCCTGACTTCGTACGCCGCCTTACCGCAGTTTGGCGCAGCCGCAGCCACTGCAGCAGCATTCACCCCGACGCCTTTAACCACGCCGACGCTAGCACAAGCGGTGGCTGCCGCCGCAGGAAAGCAGATTGAAGGTATGTATATGCTTGCTTGGGCGCACAACTCCGCACTTTCCTAACCTGAAGGGCTAATGAGACTGCCCTCGCACAAGCGTTTAGTTTTGCTTGTTGCCGTCTTTTCTAGTGGCTTCAGCTTACGGTTATTGTGTTATTTTTAGCTTAAAATTCCTTTCTAACCTCTTCTGCGATTCATACAAAACGCAGTCTATTCGTATGGAAAACTAATTAATCCGTTGCATATTGTGTATTCCACCCCACACATAGGACCGGAGGGTTGCAATCTGTTTATCTACCACCTGCCGCAGGAATTCACCGACACCGATCTGGCCTCGACGTTCATGCCGTTCGGGAGCGTCGTCTCGGCGAAGGTATTCATCGACAAGCAGACGAACCTGTCGAAGTGCTTTGGTTTCGTGTCGTTCGACAACGTGTCCTCGGCCCAGGCTGCCATTCAGGCGATGCATGGGTTCCAGATCGGCACCAAGCGGCTGAAGGTACAGCTCAAACGCTCGAAGGACGCCTCGAAACCGTACTAGGATTTGGGGCATCTGGCGACGACAGTGAATGCGCAGTTGCTCAAGTACTGCGCGGCTGCCGTCGCCACCGCCACCGCCACCATCATCGCAAGCGCAACAATCAACCGCGGGACCGTCAATGCGTCCAGCGGTAACAAGCACACCAGCAGCAGCACCTTTGCCACCGCAAACAACCTCAAGTTTATCACCAGCACCAACCGGGATCACACGTCAGGGGTCACAAGTAAGTCGTGAAATTGTAAACGCGACCATACGGGGAGAGTGGCCCAGGCGGTCGCTACTACACCACAACCTCGAAAGAAGACACTGTGATCGTCAATTGGTGACAGCACCAAATCCAATCGAATCGACGTACGATTCGGTGTTGCTCGTTGCAGAAACACCACAGTGATCATCCTAAGAAGAGACGCCACTATTGTGCCCTATACAATACAACCAACAGGACGCAGAATCAATTAGTTCTACAGCATCAGCTGTATAATGAGTTTAGATATTTTAGTTCTTCCTAGAGCAACGTATCTTATTAGTTTCGATTATTGATGTGACACTTTAAAGCTTTAGTATCCCATTTGGGTCAATCGGTGAAAGGATAGGAAAGGATAGTTTTGGCTATCGGCACGGAAAAGTAGCACTAGAAAAGTGACAGCTACTAAGGGTTGGTTGCTTAGGAAGGTAGCGTAGTCATTTTACGCTAGCCCGAGGAAAGTGATTGCAAGCTTGCGGTTTTGTGGCGGTTCTGAAGGTTTTGAACTGATTTTCATGTCATACGGCCATTCTTTTTTTATGTTTCTTTCTATTCGCGTTATATTACTCATTACTCACTGTTATTTTACATCTTTACTCGTTTTGATTTGCGTTTTTTCATTATTGCTTTTTTATTAGTATTACTAGCTTTGTTTGAACTTGATTACCCATCGGAATGGATGTGTTTTGTTAACTTTAGAAATGTTTTCATTGGTTTTGATCATGGTTTGCTGATAGTGTTTTTTTTTTTTGTTTTTTACCTCTAATGGTCCATTACTTTCAACAAAATTAGCACGATGAAAATGCACATTTGCACATTTATTTTGATTTTGGAGGTGTATAAGGTCTGTTGAAGTCGAATTGCGATACCGCTACTAACACAAACGTTGCCGTTCTTGCAAGTTTTTAGCTTTTTCTTTCCTTTGGAACAAATGTTTCCAATATAGATTTGTTTTGGTAGACATTAGGAACGGCAGCAATTGTTTGCGTGTTTATTTGTTTCATGTTGCACCGAGTGGCTTTTTGTGGGAAGCCATTTTTTTTTTATTTGTAATACTGCATGTAAATACACTTGATGAGTGTGTGGCGTATACATGATGAGCAGCATATTGTATCAATTATGAAGCGGTTTGGATGTTCAATTGTTTTGAACAGATACTGGTTGTTGCATTATTTTACATTATTTAAATACACGTTTCTTTGTTCAAATGTATCCTAGACACTGTTATAAACTGATCGCAGTTGGATCAATATTGTAATCGACTGTCAACAATCACTTTTCGAGTAAGGTGACAACAGCACTTTATGCACCAAAAGATGCTACATTTCAACCATTAACGTATGATTTTTGGTACTTAGTTGATTTTACTAGTTAAATTTACAAACCATTTTTCCCCTATCGGAAAACGATTTAACCGCTCTATTTTATCGATAACTTTAATAAGATTTTTGTTCTCACTCGTAGTTGAGTTTTTAGGAAGTTTTCGTTTTCATCAGCTATGGTTTTTCTTTATCTTTCTCATTTCAACTTTACACGATTATTGTTATACGATGAATGTGTTTCTATATATATATATATATTTTTTCTTTATCAAAATACGCGCACTTAAAGAGTGAAAGCTAGTTCAAACCTTACGCACGCTACAATGTCATAATATGCCTCCCTAGTAATGTAGTTAACGGAAGCGATCTTGAACCAGAAGCTGGTAGATGTTTTGCAACTTTCGTCAAGTTTATCCTTCTGTATCAGTGTGTTCCTATTGTCAGCCAATATACGAATGATAGGAGACCTAGGTGTGAGGGTTAGGTCTTGCGATGTGTCCACGGTGGACAACGTTCCGTTCACTATAGCTGTGTTGATGTATCGAAGATTCAGCGTTTGTTCGATGTGTTTCCGTACTTACCCGTACACCGTTGTCGTATGTATGCACGTGAGGAAAGTGGTTTGATTTGTGTGTATGGCGTTAACTGTAACCCATTGTACTGAGATGAAGGCAAATAGCTGTACCGAACAGGCTGCCACTCTGCCGATGCAAGAGCGGCACGCGTTTATTACGTGGAACAATCAATATTTGTTTGGGAAAGACACTGACCGAGGCGAACAGTTCAATGAGGAGGGAGCAAACGAGTAGCACTCTGATATGTTGTGTTGCGTATACTACATGTATAACTATTTATGTACAATCGAATTAAATGTCATTTCTTCATCATGCAGCTCGTTTTGTCACGATAACCGCTAAACGTTAGCAACACATTTCTGCCCACCGGTGCAGGCTAGTTTTTCGTTGATTTCGTTCGATCGTGTACGACAGCCTCAACAGTTGTTGGGTCACAGTGTAATTGATGCCCGGCCAGATCGCGTTGCTGAATGGGAATATTTGCAGAAACCACCATCCACACTGCACGCGTCGTTGAATATGCTTGATAATTATTATAATTTCAAATTACAGGCGTAATTAGATAAATTGATAGAGGTTTCCGTTGGGTTGGTAACGCATGAGAGAAGAGAACCGGCGACCAATAACCACAAATGACATCCCGACCGTAGACCACTTCGGCTGCCACATTGGATATAATCAGCTACATTCGATTCTAGCTCATATTTCAAACCCCGTTGACCGCCGATGGCCAAAGCCTAGCGGTTAAATGGAGAGGCTAGAGGAATGTTGCAGAGAATTGCAACATATTTCCTCTCCTTGTTTGTGTATGTGCGTGATGATGAATTTGTATGGCTTCTGGTGGTAGTTTATGGAGCACGTCATCTGATCTCCGATCTGCACGTTGCCATAAGGATATTCAGCTACATTCGCGCTCGTAGGTAAAGTTGCTTGGTTGGGGAAACAAAAGGACACGCCAAACCCGGAACAAAATTCACCGCGAGAAATTCTCACTTTAATTAGTTGGCTGTTTGCTTGCAGGGATAGAAGAAGGTAGAGTCAACGTTACGCACATCCGGTTGGTATCAATTTTCATTAACGCGGAATTAGCAATATGAGTAATGGAACAAGCCCTGGTGTGGTTTTGTTTGTTGAAGCTGTGTTTTGTGTGTTTTCTATGCGCCAATGGTGTTTAAAGCGCGGTCTGCATACCATTTACGGCGCCTCTTCCTTCGAGAAACCAACGTTTTTTTCCCTGCAAGCGCTTGGTTCATCTGAAGCGTTCCAGACAAGGAAGTATGTAAGTGAAACAGCAAATCACATTCAACGCTACGTGTAAACAATAGCTCATCAAGCGTAGCGAATTGAGGTCAAATCAGGTCAACAAAGACGAACCACTAGAATGGTGATGGGAGGTTACAAAGGTGGTGGAAAACCATCTAATTTGAACAACATCCAACCCAATGTTGTCACCTGCAACGTCAATGGCAGTAATAACTCGTACGAGGTGTGAATGTGAGCGATAGAGCAGTGATAGTTACCTCTAATTTAAACCCATTGATTATGATTAATTATTTAATTATGTAAATCCGACAAGCCAGCCAGGCGCGCGCGCGAATCCTTACAAAGTGTGTTTGTGTGTGGTCCACTGCGCAGCATGATAAGGTGTGTGTGTGTGTAAGCCAACGCGTAATGTCTCCAATTCGGCATCCCACACCGTTTAGGATCCTGACGTCGGTGCGAACCTTCGATTCGTCAGTTTATTAGGTGTTAAGTTCTGGCGTCACATTCAATTAGTCCCACTGGAAAGGCGACTGGAATGTTGCGATGGAAATAAGATCCATTATGAACGGCTTTCAATGGGGTGAATTGTAGCAAACTACACATTTTAGGACATCGAAAAGGAGACAAATTAGTAGGTAGAGTTGTTGACTGGCAAATCGATTTGTACGAACTCAACCATTGTGCATCCGACAGTACGAAACGGTCTGAAATGTTGGTTAAAGTAATTTTTTGTTTGAATTTTATCCGCTTGGTAATGCCTTGTGTGAGGATTAGAAACAACAACAATACCGTCCGTCTGCTTGTTAGGTAAAGAAAGCATCGCATATAACTATCATTGTGCAAGAATCATATGCTAGCATATGTATGCTTCATTGTGTAAAACATCATCCACATTAATTTCGTCCGAATGAATTCAGTTTATACGCAAAATAAAAACACATTTTGTTTCCATGTAACAACTAAAAGAAAAGCGAACAAATCAATCCGCACTAATGACTGAATAATATTAAAGTGGTTGATGATAACGAGGCAAACACGTGGCAACAAGAAGAGGACACCCCAAACCCGCAGGGGAGCGGGAACAGCGTGTAGCGTATGTGTGTTGGATGTGATCGGCGGTGGTGAATACAAAATTGTGTGTAAATGTTAAATGTAGGATAAACCAATTTTGGCACAACGAATGCATGTGTGTCACCGATATAAGGCCAGTACACCGCCCGCATTCGAAGGCACATACGACGAACCGGTGCTTGTATTTTGTTTGTGTGTGGGAGTGTGTGTAGAGAGTGTTAATGAATTTCATCATCGTTCATCCATTGCCATCTCAAACCCCGTCATTTGTAATGTACAGTGTAAATTTGCAAATCCCGGTGCAACATGTCTGTGTAACCATGTGCTCCCGTGAAGCATAGGTCAGCACACGATGGGAAAACAAAGAAAACGGCAGAAACCAAATCTTTTGTGTAATTATTAATCTTGTGGTTAAGGTTTTTTTTTTCTTTTTTCATGAACACCGCGCGCGTGTTTGAATGTTCTATGGCAGCAATGTTGATATATGGCTTGAAGAAAGCACTTATTTAATAGCCAAAACAATAATTAATTAGTAATAATTTACACACGTGTCTCGTACATTAGTTTCATTTCTGTTTATACCTCATCTTTATCTGCGAACATTTTCACTATCTTCAGCTTCATTTAACGTCTTTTTCCTCATTCGTCTATTCAGCCTGTGTAATAGGAATAGTTAGGTAGTTTAGTAGTGCTCAGGCAGAAACAAAAAGCAAAACCGGAAAGTCCACAATCGTGTCGTTCTGCACCGGTATTTGGTGCTTTGAAATGTATGTACGGACTTGTAATGTGTAGTGTGGTGTATCATCGGGAATTTAACGGATAGAAAATGTAATACAAAACATTAGCGAACGAGAGCAAACTCTTTTTTTGCACCGGGAAAGGAACTCTAGGTTATAAAGCAGGTGCAACTACTAAAACGCCTCTAGACGGAAGAAAAGGCACACATCGTGGACGTTAAACGGAAAACTTTATGTAAAAAAAGGTTTAAAAATGTGTTAGTGCTTTTGGGTTTTGCGTAAAAATTAAACAGCAAATCGCATGTTTCTCCGTGTGATCACTAATGCAGAGAAATGTTGTAGCGAGCTCGCTACTCCCAATCCTTGGGGTGTTTGGCCGTGATTGGAAAATGAAGATGTATAGTAACGTTAGAAATTCAAACGCGTCCCGCAGTGGGGTGACATTTATAAAAGGACAAACGAAGAGTTCGCTCCGTTGGGAGAAGACAGAGCAGCAAAAAGAAGAAGAAAAAAACTAAAACAAACAAACACCCGCATCTACACAAAACCATTAACAAAGAAAACGTGGGTTAAGAGAAATATTAAATGTGCCAGTTTATAGAAAAATGAAAAATGAAAAATGGGAGAGCAAAAAAAAACAAACAAAACCGAAAGTAAATGCAAAGCGCAAAACAAAAAATGCAACTGTTAACGAAGCGTGCGATTAGTGGAAAGAGAAGAGAGTGTAAATCAGTACGCACGCTCGGTGTTAACGAAAAGCAAAACAAAAAACAAGAGATGTGAAAAAGTCTATTAGCAAAACAAAACAAGAAAAGAAAATGAAGCGAAATTTGGTTTAAAACACAGAGAGAGAGATAAAAGAAAGAGGAAAAACTTAACTATATATTATATACACTAGGTACTTATATATGAATATATATTATATACAACAGAAGGAGATAACGAAAGGAGGAAAACGTACACGAGAAGAAAGAGGAGTAAAGTATCCCTCGTTCGATTTGTTTAAGCCATTGGCATCCAAGTTGTTTCCCATCTATCCATTCTTTCTGGTTTTTCTGTTTTCTTTCCCGCTGTCTGAAAGGATATGTTCAATGTCCCAAATAAGCTTCTATTTTCTAAATCAAAAGTGTTGTCTTCTTTTTTATGTGTGTTATCACAAATCATTTGACGCTATATGGTTTGTAGAATTTTTTTTTTCCTTTTTCATGACCTTTTTTGCCCCTATTCTAACAATAACGTCTTTCTCTTACTACTGCTTTTGTTTGAGTTATGTGGTTTGTTCAAACGAGCGCGTTCAGTCCTTAAAACTTTTTTGCCAACAACACAACAAAGCCCAAACCCTTAACTCGACAACAGAACAAAATAGACCGTTTAGTTAATGCGTATCCTTCGTTTTCTTTTTATTGTTCGCTCTTTTGCCCTTTCCCAGTGCACCGTAGTCCAGTTTCAGTGTTCATTTTCGGTACACTCCTTCCAAACTGATCCCTCGCCCTTTCTTCTAGGCCTTCCATCGTACTATCCACCTACCCAGTTGCCTATCGGCCAGCGGGAAAGCTGGAAAAATCAAGTCCCCACATCTTATATCTTATCCGATGATTCTTTGCTCCTTCTTCTTCGACTACTTCTGTATCGTTCTATTATTTGTTTACTTTGAAATTTGATAAGAATAAACTTTTTCTTCGGCAGAAACTCGTGAAATCACAAACTGAAAACAAAAAGTATGAAATTGTGTGTCTGTGCTCCGTATGAATGAAGCGTCCGAAAGTAGTAAAATGGGGCTTCGAAGGAAAAAAGGTTCCCGTTCGTATTCGTAGCGAACCCTCACCGTGCCAACGTGTCGAACCAAATGCACGTTCAACGGGCACACTGATTGTTTGAGAATCAGAAGATGTGACGTGCTCATCGTGCTTGACTAAAATTTCTTCATTGCCACCGGAAACCGTGTCGTGCCTGTGTCCACCACCGTCGACCCTTCTTTGTTTCCCCCAGATGCCCGGTGTCTGACGCCGCTGGTGATAAATGATGCCGCAGAGTTTGCTCTGTCGCGTGCTGTCCCGGATCGGATATTGAAACTATCTATTATTCTTCAATTAGCCCTGACACTAGCGTTGGCCCAAACTGTCACTACTCGCCTCGAAGACAAGATGGGGCTTCCGGGCATACCGGGCACGACGGACACAACCACACCATCCTTGCATGGAAGCAGCAGGCCGCCGGGTAAGCGCACCGACCTGGAGAGAGAAGTATTCATTTGCATAATCACTAAATTAGTTCACCAATGGACTGTTATTGCTTCTTCGTATTTTCTACAGGATGCTTTCAACTGCTGCTTGAGAAGCTGTACGGCCGATGTCTTTCGTCCGATAGTGACGATGATGATGACGACGATGGCGATGTCGGTCGTTTCATTCCCTGTCGGCTAGAAACGCACCGGGTTGATAGCTTCCTTGACGCGTGGAAGTTACGGGACAGTACCGCTTTCGCACCCGTAATTGCGCTCTGGCCACGGCGCTATTATTATGAGTGCTTTATAGGATCTAACGTTGACATGGTCCTTCGACCGAGCCGAGCAGCCCCAGCTTCCCGAAGGTGGTGAACTTTTAATTACTCTCGTTCGTTCGTCTGCCACCATGCCGCATCCCTTTTGCGCGAACATTCAAACAAAAGGGAGCGGACAGAGTCCACCAAAATGGCACAAACACTGCGGCTCTGTGCTATGGTTCTGCGGAATTTGTTTACAAGCACCAACGAATGCCTAATTGCTTTGTCTTCCAGTTTGCATAAGAATACGGGGAAAAGGAGCATTCTGTTCGGGCCGCTTCGTGCCAAACGATTGAAGGCTGGTAATGTTTATTTTGATTGGATTAAAACCAAATCGAAAAAGCGACAGAGCATATCCGCCCAAAGTGCCCAGGATGGCAATGAAATGAACCAGTTCGGGTGAAATTAGTTTTGCCGTTTGTCGTTTTCCGCTGTTTAATCATTCATGGGTTTTGCTAGCAGCACTTTCGTTTTAGACATTTAATGAATATTACCAGCATTTGCAAACAGCTTGTAGCTATATTCAAAACTACCTACCTTTTCATTCAATTCCACGTGAACTTCCTAAATTCCGTAAAGAAAAAACGACAGACGACATTTCTTCTAGAGTCGCTTAACGACGAGTAGAACGCCAGGAAATGGTGAAAAGTAATATACAGTCCATTTTCGCACTAAACGCCGAAAGCTCCAGTTTCAAATCTCTTACCATCCCAAACATGCCGGGAAGCAAATACCCGTAGCCACTTGATGCTTTGTTTTATCGCCTGTCATGTGAGATAATTTCAGCCATTTTGAGACATTTTAATGATCTTTTTACGTTGCAGATGCTCCCCCTATTTTCTGGCAACATCCGTCCGTTGCGAAATGGCTTGTCTTCGTGGTGTGACGGCGAGTACTCGATTAGGGGACACTGCTTCTGCTTCGTCTACATCTGATAGTGCAGTTTCATCACGGCTACATTGGTGGACCACAATTAATGACTCCGAGGTGCGGTACTACAGGACATACTTCAACCGGGTAAAAATGGTACAAGCGTACCGTTCAAGAGTAATTGCTTCCCTTCTGGGGAAGCTTTAATACTTGTGCCGAAAACGGGATCATTTTAAAGTCATTCATTCTGCAGCCTTACATAACTTGTGGTTCGCTTGTGTCGCTCGTGCTAGACCCTAGTACATAAAATCGGTCCCGATGCAATGCCATTAAAAAGAGATGCATCGAAGAATGACTATGGCCGATGAATTATTGAACCACATAATCAGTCTTTTCCATCAAACACTGATGGCCAACTATTGTTTCTGTTCGTACTTACAGCGACGTGCAGCTTTGGCCGCGAACTTCCCATTTTCTGGTTGATGAATATTTCATGCTTAAGCAACGTAACGTTCAGATTCTGATGCAGAAAGCGGTCACAAACGCGCTCCCTAGTGGGCTACGATGGAGACCACCGAATGGGGATGGAATTAAAACAAAAAAGTAGTACACATTGGCAAGAGCTTTCCAAGCAATAACTTGTGGCCATTTTGCTATACCGTTGGCCCACCGGAGTATTCCACTCCGGGCGGGAGGAAGTCCTCCTGATGATCGAATGTCGTGACGGAACGTCATTAGGGACGATGGACACACGAAGCGCAAAGATGCAACCGAACGCAATTAATGTTACCTCCTGCCAGTATTTTGCCATCCATGGATCGCCAACGACTATTAGCGCGGACATTCATCGTCGTCCTCGAACGATGGAGCTACAAACGAAAGTAGCCTTCAATGCTTTGCTCTCAGAAGTTTTGCTGGACGAACAGCAGTGCGTCGCTGTAATGCCGGCCTAACCAGCTCATGCATCGGTACCGGAATTGGGCTGCATCGATTTATCAACTGCGGTGCTTCCGAGATGGGTAAGTCCGTTGTGCAGCTAAATGGGCTCACGTTAAATAAAGTGAGTAATCAATAAATGTTTCATTACAAGACCCATTTTCTCCAGAGGACGAGTGAGAGAGGGGATAATTGGTCATGCTGTAGGGAGGAAATCGTCCGCAGGGAAAGGAGGCTACGCTTGTCGTTATTTTTATTTACTCTTTTTTTCTATTCAAACAAAACTCGATGGAAGGACATGTGTTTGTCCACCCGTCGCCGGTTAAAGCATTGATGAAGCAATTTTTTTAAACTGTACAAATTCTATTTTTTCTTAAAAATCATTAACAATCCATTGCTTGGGTTGCACTGTTGTGCGAGCACAACTAAAGTTAACCACACATCCCATACCAGTGAGCTATTTATGGTCAACCCTTGGCGGGAAAATTTCTCGGAAATGCAATTAAAAGCGAATACAAACATATGTGGAGGCATTTTAAACCTTGCGACTGGAATGAGTATATAAATGCACATCAATGAAACATACACATCGTATTGCTTTAGAATAAACAGTACGAGAGCACTGTTTGTTCGAAGTGATAATGTCGATAGATCACTGATCAGACCGAGGGACGCTATTAGCTTTGCAATTGATGTTTATTTTTCCACCTCATTTGCCAGTGCAGTAACTTGCAGGACTTCAATGTTGCTACAAATATTCTTGTTGGTGTTTGAGCTGTACAGAGATGTTGATTCCGATATGTTTGAACTGCCTCAGCTTTGTTTGCAACTGTGCAATTTGTTCCGAATTGATTCTTTTTGCCAATCTTAAGTAAATACAAACTGGTTTTTGTATATTCATACTATAAGACTTAAATAAGACTGCATTTGGCATGTGTTTGTACTGGCCTTTTCTCAGATCATTGGATGACAAACAATTAAGCGCGATGGTTCGAGTGATTGCTTCGGCGCGTACCGATTAACACCGCTGGTAGCGCCCTCTACCAGCAAATTATGAAGCTATTTGACATTCGCGCAAGAAGCGGTTTACATTTCAAACCATTGTTTACCATTTGTGTAAAACGAAGCGTCCGCTGCCGGTAGAGTGAACATCTTTATGTTTCTCGAAAGTAAATTTGGTGATCAGAAATGAGTCGTGAGAAAGCAAAACCTAAGCAAAACTGCAAAACGCAAAGTTCAGAGTATGTTAACAAAGTAAGGTTTGGTATGAAATGGGTTTTAAACTACGTTTTTTCTCATAGCCACGGAAGCATTTTGCCCGAGGATAAGGAAATCGCCAAACGCTACATAGAATGGAAAAACTTGTTAGATGTACGTATATGCAACTCAGCTGAGTGAAGGTTCGTGAATAGTGGAGTGTAATTTGGTTTATTTTGCAACTTCATTCATAGAAATATAACAAAACGGATGAGGTCGAAGATGATGGTATGTCAATCGAAGAGGTGATTCAGCTGTATGAGAAAGATGACGAAGAACAATACACACAGGCAGACGAAGCACTGGAATGCAGCGAAGAGGATGACGATAAGGATAGCAGCAAAGGCGATTATGCTGCTTTGAAGAATGAAATGACTACTGCCTTGCAAGAGCGCAACGCTGAGTGGAAAACCAACGGCATGGATGAGATATTCAATAGTAATTTTAACCTTAGCGTTGATTACGTGCAACGGTGGTTGGGGGAATGTGAGCAGGGTACCGGCAGACAGGTAACGCGCGCACGAGAAACACGTTATACGGAGTACGATGGAAAGACGCAGATGGATGTGACCCATCGAGAAAACATCTCTATACTTAACAACACGGAAAGGAAACAGCTGACGACAGAACACAGTTCCAATTATGAATTTTGTGATCCAAATCAACGAAGAGTCATCGTACATCAGATAGAAAAGTCCACAATTTCTTCGTACATCACGAGTGATTCAAACGGCACTGGTAATGGGACACTAACGTTGCCTTTCGACAGCTTTTTCGGAAACGTATCTTCCTTTACACCGTTTAAGCTACCAAACCATATTCCATCACTTAAAGCATTGACTTGTAGCAAAGATCAATATGGAAAGCAGCTACAAAAAGGACGTACGATCAATACCAACGCTTTGGACGGTAGTTCGCTCATAAAATTGATGGAAAACTCATTAAAAATAGTACCGAAATCTCAAGTGGAAAATGATATAAAAAACAAAGCACCAAGACGTGGCCCAACGCGAAAAGTTCGCTTTAAAGCGACGAAAAAAATCCGTCAACTCATGAGCGACTCATCCGAGAGTTCAGATTCTGATCAAACATCTGAGGATTCAAACTCATCAAGTAAATCGAGTCCAAAGCGCAGACCCACGCATGTGACCAATAAACGGTCTACGAGATTGTTTTCATCGTCGGATACATCGCCAGCAGTTAGCCCTGCCTCCATTACGAGGGCAAATGAAACAAACACATCCTCAACGCATGGTGCAAGCAAATCCGGTAATGGTTATGAACTGAAATCTTCGATTGATTCGCATCAACCACCCCGTAAGGATACACAACACGAACAGCAGCAATATCCGATGCCGACCAACTACCGCCAAATGTTGAGTGTTAATGGACATTGTCCCTACAAAACCGATGGCACAATTATTTACCGACCCAAACCAATACACCAGGGATTATCGAGAGCTGATGCTGGAAGGATCATAATCCAAAAGAAAGACCTGGACCTGAGCGGTATCAAATCGGCCTTACGGCGCAAGAAGTTTGACAACTTTTCGCGCCAAATGCACCCAAATTCCGTGCTCGTGTACTACATGAGCGATTCAGAAGATGAGCCCATTAACACGACTGTAAATCGTGATTCAGACGACGATTCAACGGATGATGATGATCCCATACTCCGCAATAAGCCACAACTATTCGTACTCTCCTTCTTTAACGCAGGGGCATAGATGAGTAACAGCAATCGCTTAAACTCTTAATTAAACAAATTAAGGTAACTATGTACGTGTGTTTGTGAATTTCATGTTACTGTTGCATTTTATATGATTTAAAACAACCTTTCGATGGTTACAGTAGGACAATTGCAATCGAAGTTTCTTTGGTCTTACGTACAACGAAGACTGTATGTATCTTCCGCAAGAGCAAAATATAACTTTAGGAAAAAGCTGCTTTCTCTGTTCCTATAATTATCATCATCCGGCCGTAGGAAAGAAAAGCTGTTACCAACTCACAACAACATTGCGGATGAGTAACGCTTTGCGTAGAGAAAAGACGTAAAAAAGGGTGTAACAACATTTAATTGCATCAAGACAACGGACCGCCGGTTCCTAACGTTACCGAAAGTTTTCCAGCTGCAAAATTTTCCCCACGCTGTATTATACATAAGTAACAGCTCGGTGGAAGTTAATCTTTCTTGATTTATGACGAATTTCCTCAACAGTTGTCCTGGTTGCAGCACTTTCCGCACATTACTAGCACCTGGCGTTTGGAAACACGGAAGAGATAAATGTTTCGACCAGCATATGCAAAAACAAAACATAAAGATGCTTTATTTTTCCCTAACATTGTGCACTGCACAAAGTTAGATGTGCTTTTTTTGTTGGGAGCTTCTGAAATTTGTTTTCAAATCAAACTTTTACAAACATTTCATTCGAATCACCTACAACATACGATTGCACGGATGCGTTCCGATGTGCCATATTTGTTACGGTTATGCGCTCCATACGGAACTAGTGCGAGGTTTCGGGTTTAACGGATTTGCCTATCGTATCCGCAATCGGACGTGTAAGCTGCAGGCCGTGTGGAATTTGATTTAGAGCATGTACTACATGTAATGTTTGCAATCTGTGCTGTTCGATTGGTTGGGATGGTTGTAGGCTTCCTCCCATCCCAAAACCCTCTCTCATTTTGTCCGGGTGACGGTTATCGACCGATTTACATGTTCATTCCAGCTTCGGTGCGTTGTTGAGATGGGATTGTGTCCAGTGCGTGGGAGACATAGCAGCAGTGGCAAGGGTAAAGCAATCAATTTTTGATGGAAAATAACACACGTAACGTCCTATTGGTAGTAGTAGCATGTACATTTAATTTCACATTATTGGTTAAAATGCATATATTGAACGTTCGAAACAGGAGTGCTTGCGGGGAATTAGGAAAGTTGGATTTGTTTTTTTGTTAAAATAATTTTAATTAATTTTCGTTCGCTTAGGAATAGTTACACATAACAGATTTAAGACAAAAATAAATCAATTTTAAATCGAATGTTTGTTTACAAACCTCCGGAAAAGAAGTTTAAAACATGTAACCCATAGTTTAAACAAAATTTGTAACTCAAGAAGCTTTTTTGCTTTTATTGTAAACTGTTTAGAAGCGACGACTTGTGTGCTATCGACCGTAACTCACCTACCACACAAACCGATTTTCGCAAAGGACGTTGTAAATCATGCGTAATCGATTGCCGCTGCAAGGATTATTACATACGACTTTACCATCGATTGGAACTGTCGGTTCCTAAACGAATCGATTTCGTTGTCTTCGGCGTCCTTACGTAGTACGAGAACGTTGGCACACTCTGGCGCACCGTAATGCTCATTTCGGTATTTGACTTACTGCACCGATTCCAGGGGGGCCAATGATTTCATTCTTCTGCACGCAATCGGTGTCCATAGCGCAAGGCATTAATTTATCACGACAAAATGATAAATGAAGCTAATGGCAACGCACCCATTAGATTTACTTGGGACTACGGGGTATGTGGAGAAGCTTTATGTGTACCACAATAGTAGCATATCGATCCCGCTGTTATTTTAACCTGCTGCCCACAGCAGTAATGGACCGGGGAGGGAGGCAGAAAAAGTAGGTCAACGAAACCACGAGCTTGCAGAAGAGGAGAAGTATCCTTTTTTCGTAAAAAAAAACAATACCGAAGACATGTCTAATACACACTTTTATGAATAAGAACAACGCATAGAGTTTAATTTAATTTATATTAACTACATATTGTACAAATGTTTATTGAGTTTCGTTTGAGTATTGATCATAAATCAACATCGATCATCTTCCCACATCCCGTTTCGTTCTCCGTTCACCTTTTTCTTCTTCGCTCGTAATTGGGATTCCTTATAAGATGCCCACTGGTACCATCGTTTTTCACCTCAATCCGGCGGATCTTGCTCAGTATGGGTGCCGCCGTTGGAAGGATGTTGTGGGGTAGTGGTGAAACACTTGCCGGGTGCTCCGTGTTTAACACATTCGCATATTCGTCTTCCTCCTCTCGTCCTTCCGGATCGATCATCATTTCCCCGGAACGGAACGGATCGATCGGAGGTTCCTCGGTGGCGATGATCAGTGTGGTGGTGGTTGGGACGGACGAGGTACGGAACATCGAGGAAGCGGGTGGCCGTCCATCGTCCTCGTCTTCTCCGGACATACTTGCCATTGGGGATGGTCCCACAGTACTGCTGCTTGCACTAGAGGACTCAACCATTCCACCGGCATTATTACCTCGCGACAGTTCTGCATCGATGTCTTCGAGCGTAATTGGAACGGATGAGCCAGTATCTGATGGCATGGAAACGACTGGCTTTGAGGCACGCTCTGGTACTGCCTCCGTAGTGACGTACTTTATCGGGTACGGTTGATTTTGATTGTATCGCTCATCGTTGTCTTCCAGCGTGTTGCCGTTAACTTCGTCGTTTTCTGGAACCGCGTTCGGGATCTCGATTGAACCTTGCTTAGCTCCCTTGGCACGTTGCTGCTTCATCTTCTCTTCCATCTCTTGGAATTTGAGGGCTAGATATCTGTAACATTGATGGAATATCATCATAATTAATGCAAATGGCTAGATCAGCGATAATAAGGCATCGGGCGTACTTATCAACTAGTGGTCCACTGTAGTCTTCTGGGAACTTGGGCGTAAAGGGAAGAATGTACTTGTACAATCGTTCATTCAGCACGTAGAGTTGTGCAGTTGTGGAACACTTCACATTGAACCACCAATCGCATGTCAGAGCAACCTAAAAAAAACACACACACCATAAATACAATTATATGCATTCCCATTCTTACCATTCCTCAACAAACTCTAGCAGATCACTTACCTGACTGAAGATGGTTCCATTAGGACATAGGAAGGATGCTTTGCCACCGTTCAGATCGCAGTAGTGCCACACCTGACAGTTCGTTTCCGGATCACCGAAGAATCCTTTGTAACGTTGATCCTTACACTTAAAGCTCGTTTCGGGGATCTCCGCGAGGGCTGGATAGTCGATACCGGGTTTGCCAGTGTTTGGACCGGGCGATACAATCTTATTGATCAGCATCGGGGGCCCTGCACGATACTTATCCGTGTCGACGTACGTTTCCGGCTCAACAGTCGTATAGTTCGTGTGATCGTAGGGTGGTTCCACTAAGTCCGGTCGTTGTACCTCCGGACGGTAGTGACCGTTTGTCTTCAGATTGTTCAGAATTTTCACCAACGTCCGAATGGAGTTGTCAATATTATCCGGTGTGAGTGTTTTCGGGAGCAGGTTACTATCTTGCAGGTTTTTCAGCAAATCCGATAACGATCCAGTAGGTGCTCCGTGTGGTAGACCTAATGGTTGCTCATGCTCCGTAACTGGCGCTAACGGAATGGGTCTCGGTTTGTGTTGATTTGGGTGCCGCATCGACTGAGGATAGAAGCGTTGTCGGTTGGCATACTCAGTACGATTATTACGAGCTGGTTTCGACGGTTGGTGATGATAAACGGGGTACAACGGTGTTTCATGTACCGGAGGTGAGGTCGTAGTAACGGGAGACCCTGTAGAGTACGACACCGGTCTAGGAGTGGTACTCGAATACGTTGCCACCGATTGCGGTTGATGTGAATACGGCGGGTATGATTGCTCTGGCATAACGTGATGATGTTTAACCGGCACTTTATACACCTTATAGTTTGGTCCAATAAAGTACTGCCCAGTAATGACTGGACTCTTGCCATCCGGAATTGGTACCTTCTGTGGCGTGTGTTGTGGTAGGATCGTTTCTGTCAAATGCTGCCGGGGAGGTGGCATCGTTTGGTGCTTGATCGGTGCTGGCACATGTTCCTGTACCTTGTATAATTGCTGTCCGATCGTGTAATAGGAACCAGAAGGTTGTTCAGGTTGCGCCTCACTGGCATGGTTGTGTGGATCGACAGTAATTCTAACCGGGACCACTCCTGGTATCCGTGGCCTTGTGTAACCTAAAAACGGAACCATTATTAGAGCCAAAAGGGATAGTTCAAGGTTCATTCCGCCAAGACTTACCACTGTGATTGGAGTGTTGCTTGCGGCCTTCACTGGGCTTTTCCTTAAAGTACAACTGATAAGGTACCGGAGCAGGTGTAGATACTGAAATCCTTGGTTTTTCGTAGTAATACTTAGGCAATGTTTTCACTACTACATAGGGGGAAGAAACAACGTCACCGTGGCCCCGATTATCCTGAACCGGAGCACCATGATCGTACGATGAATAAACGGCTACTGTCGGTTGTTCGGTAACTGTGTTCTTTAGGTAGGAAATAGGCGAAACTCCTGATGTAGCACGCCCTCCTTCCTGTTGATACTGAGAACTCGTGGACGGTGAGCTCGATCCACTGCTACCATTGCTGCTAGTACTACTGCTACTGCTGCTACTACTACTGCCACTAGTCATGGGCGTGAAAGGACCCGGTATAGTGTTCGATGGTAGAAATGGATTAATGATCTTTTTCTTGTACGTGACCGGAACTGTGTGGTACTGGAAGAGAGCAAATGAAATGTTGGTTTATCTTCTACTCTCGTTTAGCAACTTTCGATTCCCCCTCACTCACCAGTGCTGGTTTGCGGGAAGGTGCAAGCTCACTGGCCACAGTAGGAAGAAAGTATTTACCACCACCGGACGGTAAATCACTTCCTACTTCTTCTTCAGCTGCATGCTTCGTATGCACCTCAATGCCGTACAGCTTTTGTGGCAAAACGGCAGCAAATCTTTGCGGAACCTGTTCGTACTGTTCCCGTTCCCGGGGAATGACGGCGTACTTCGGACGTTCGTAAATGTCACTACCGCCGGGAGCATTGTGATGGTCACTGTGATCACTGGATGAGGCAGTATTGAGCACCGAGTAGGACGTTGGTGACCCAAGGGACGTACCGGACGATCCACCAACGGACACTACTTTCACGGGCGTTTGCTGTTGCTGCTGGTGCCGGTGATTGTACTCGTAGGTGAATGGATTAATGTTGACCGACGGGAGTGACTTAAGGCCGGTGGCTGAAATCAACTTTGTATTGTAATACGGCTTACGATGCTGCACTAGCGGTCGCTGCAGGTCGTACGTAAGCGTTTCTTCTTGCTGCCTATACGGTTGCTGTTGCAGTTGCTGTTTGGCATGTTTCGATGTGTAATAATTTTGCCGTATGTCTGCCGCAGGCTCTTGCCGAACAGGAACATTCTAAACAAAGTGTGAATGTGAAAGAAAACGTAACAGGGGAAGTCTTTCTAGAGTACCGCAAAATTAAAAGCCATATATTGATCAGTGGATGGCGTAGGAGGGTAATAGGCAATAAAAACCGTCCAATACGTTTGAAACGTGAGGCATGATCTGAACTAGATTCTTGTGCCGATCGCGTGGATCGATACGGTGACCGGGCATGTCATTGTCTGTCGGGTTGCCCGGTAAAACTCGTTACATAAACGGTATAAATCTTATGCTACATTTATTCTATCCAAATAATGTCCGTTCGCGTTTCCCTTTCCTACAGCTGCTCTCAGCAACTGGTACGGAATGGTGAAGGGATCATCGAGACTCCGGACGCGAGGAAAGGCAGCCGTGTACCTTAATCCTAGCAATCTGCATACATAAGGCAATACTCACGATCGGCCTATAATTATAGACCTGGTTGAACGACGGCTGATAGTCGGCAGTATCGGTTCCCCCGGAAGGTGGCGAAGCCGTCGACGTTACGTAGTACTGCATGTAAGGAATCAGCCTCCGGTGGCGATCGCTGGACGACACGCCGGATGAGCCGTTGAGAGGCGGTGAGGCACCCGCTAACAAAGGATCAACCCCCCCGGTCTGATGAGTATCCCGCGGTGCTGCGGCATCCTTTGTGTGGTGAGTTAAACCCGGTCCGGGGCTTATCATCGTTCCTTCTAATCCGATGATGCACATCGCTGCAAATATTGGATTAAACCGATACGAAAAAAAAAAACAAACCATTAAGAGTTGGTGTTGATTTGTGATTTCTTAATATCAGGTCACAGCGCTGCACATAAATTAAAAGACAAATAGAAATCGCTTTCATGCGGGTCACCGAGCCGAATCCGTGCGAGCCGCTAATGTGGAAAACATGTGGAAAAATTCGAAATTATGTTGTGTTCCGTACCTCCCTCGTCGTCTTCACAGTATGTTCCATCTGTCCAACCATGACCGGGCGATTTGGTCACGCTCGTTTTCAACACATTAATTTTTGCGCACCGGCACACATACATAAAGACGGGAGGGCGGCGGAAAGATCATCACCCGCATCGCCATCTCATCGATTGGGTAGTATTCGGTGATGGCCATGAGATGCCGCATCAAGGCTTTTCGGCCAATGGTCGAAGAAAAACGCGACACCGTTACCCAATCAACAATCTCGCACGCATTCTCGCGTCCCCGTGTACAAGCGCGTATGTTTTCTGTCGCAGTTTGCCGCGACTTCTCGGTAATGGATTACGGTGTGCTTTCTGGTTTCCACCCGTACCACACAGCACATGCCCCCCCGTCGCATGGTCTTAGCGGTTTGATTTTTTTTAGAAAATTTTCTTGTGACCTCTGGTCTTATGCGACTGTAAATTATTAATTCCGTGAGGTGTTTGAAGCAAACTAAATCAATTACAAGCCGGCCCAGTGGTTGTGGATGTTTCTAATTATGAAACATCAAATTTGTGTCGTTCGACGATCGATTGATCGATCGCAGATCATCAGTTTCCTTGCTACCTTTCGGTGCTCCCTCAACTAATCTGCCGGAAAGTGGAGTCACCTTTTGCAATCAAACTGCCAACAGTTCTGCCAATTGGCAACATTTAAGCACACACAATTCGCCAACCTGCCAAAAGGTGTAAAAGTGCGAAGGAGAAGCGCACGAAAATTGTGGGTCAATTTTCGGTGGCAGAATTCACCAAAGTCGTTCGCATTAGGTGGAGGGAAGGAATTTATAACGTGTTAGCCGTTTTGCTGCTTCATCTGCAAATTCTTCGCGTTTTTGCTATTTTTTGGCGTCCGTATTTCAGGGTTGCGACTAACCGGTGGCGGATGGTGGTGAGGATTCCGTGCACTCGCGATCTAATACACACCGGTGTTACTCACCCACCCGCTTGGCAGATCCATAAATGACCACCAGCAATTGCATTTAAGTGGTTTAGTGCTCTAGAAAATTTAATCTGCTCGCTGAACTGATTATTAGCTCTGGCCCATTCACTGTGCACAGTGTGCCCGTCGTCAGCCACATCAGTGACGGGTCAATCAGCGCTGCTGGCAAAGAAAAAAAAAGAATGCAGCCGGTTGAGCACTCCCTTCCGGGCGGTTGAAATTGTCCTCGGGGTGTTTGGCGTGGGTGCCACACAACCCCACCCAACAATGGTAGCGCCCACCCGTCCCCGGGCGTACCACCGTTGGTTGGATGGTTTGGGGAGGGGTGATGGTGAAGGATTTTCTCAGCCGTTGTTGTTTTGTTCCGAGTTCTTTGCTGGCTGCACTCTCGTCCCTTACGTCGGGTCGTGTGTACTTGGAAACAAAGGGAAACTTCGTGCCTCCGGTGACCTTGCGTTCTGGATGGAGTGTTTACCACCGTGGTGGCAGAATCTGTACCCGTACCGTACCGTAGGTACAACCGTTTTGATCCCGTTTGCCGTTGCGGCATTCCCACGACGGCACGCTTTTATTTGTTTGGTTGGAACGCGCGGAGATCCATGATCGTAGATCTTCAAGATCACGAGCGGCACCAAATAATAAAATCATTATTTGCGGTGCGCCCGGCGGTGTGGAGCCTTTAATCGATCAAACCAATTAACTTGTTTGAATGCATATTCAATTGAGAAAAGCGGATACGCTTTTCTTCCGATGCGCGGGAAAGTGACTACGGCGTGCAGTGAGCGGAAAGGTTATTCGTTTAGAGCAATTGAGTTTATTTTTATATTCCATAATAGCCTTTACAATAATAATTAAAATAGATGCTAGACAAAGTTCAAAAAGAAACAACAGACAATCAAATAATATTAATGTTTACTCATAGTTTCATTTTCTACGTCTAACAGTCATCAAATCTTTAGCTTTGATTTAATCGAAGAAAAAACAATTTCATTGTGAATAAGAATACCCTTCGAGAGCAGATTTTGCTCAAATAGTTTTGCATTTTTTTTAATATTTTAGCCCCAAAACTGGATATATTTAACTCATACGACAAATATTTCAAATAGCAAACTGTTCGAGCCACGCAATTAAGCAACAATAAGTGCTAACGATTGTTACGAAACAGAAGCCTTCATATTTACGCTTCACAAGTGCCCCATAGTAGTGGCATTAGCACCCTGTTATGACACTAAATTACGCATCGATAATTGAGCCCTTCGTCAAAGTTTGATTCAATTTCGATGAATTTGCAACGAGCAATGCAAATCGTCTCACTTTAGCCCTTCTCACTACTCACCACATCGCTTCTTTCTCTCACGCATCTCACGCACAGCTGATCGACAGCTTTAAACCGGCTTGCGGCCACCTTACTCTTTCACTCTCTCTCTCTTCGCGTCTCTTTCGCCTGTTACCACCCGGACTGACCTTGCGATCGGTCATCGGTGCTGGGGTGGAAAAATAAACGGCACTATCAACGGCAAGGGCACTTGGTGCAATCACACGCAGTTGGGGAAGAGGAAAAACTGGGTCAAACTGGCGATACGCGTGCGCGTTCACAGCAATTTAACTCGGAGGACAAAACATGGACCCGAACGATTCGACGAGAAAAACGCACTCCAATCATTGTCAACCTGCCGCACAGGTGGGACAGGTGAGAAAATGGAATTTCAACCGATTCTCCTCCCCCAGCTTCCCATCACATTTCCATTCCAATGGTCTAATGTCAATATCCCGTGACAATATGTAGCGCGCGAATGAAAGAAAATCTCAAACTAGATTGAGCAGTACAATGTGTACTGTAAGCCGGCTTGATGAAAAGAAAGATTAACAACAACGAAAAAAAAAAACTTTCCCTTTTTTTGATGGATTTACATTTGACACCAAACCTGATCGGATGATTGACTTAGAGAAACGTAGACAAACAAAAGCGTCCAAGAATACAAATTGGCCCGCAGCAGTGCCACAAAACGGTTGCAATCGGGAGAAGGAAAAAAAACAGCCAAACACCGAGCGTTTCATTCGAACGTCATCAGCAATGTGCGAGACACATTGTCGCTCTACTTTCCCTCCGATCTTGCACACACGACCCATGTTTTGTGCTCCATGGGCCACACATTTTGTGATCATTCCTGTGGATCATTTCTTCTTTCCCTTCCGTATGGGTGGGGCGCGCTGGAAAAACAGAAGGGCGCGCGGGGATCGACGACAGAAAACAAAAACGATCAAACCTGTTTTTCGTCGAATGCGGAACTAACTGTGTTCTTTTTTTTCTCTCCAACCTCCCCTTTTTTTATCGGGAGAAGGCCTTTTTCGCAGTTTGCACCCGCAGGGAGAATGGCTTTCCGGAGAAAGTCACACTATTGTGTGCCGGTAAAATCTTATAATTGCTAAGACACAATTTATATTGACCTAAAGAACGATTCCCGCTGCACGCACCAGGACTGCCGGAAAAAGTCATCCCGTATGCAAAAATTCCGTAGATTGAGCGATTAGAAAACGGCCTGCGGTACAGACTGGTTATACGATAGCGGGAAGAGTAATTATGCCTTTTCAAATCAACGAAAACGACCCATGATCAAACAACCCCCCAAAAAAAACGGCCCATGGCCCCGAGAATATCTTATTTGCGCATCAATAACACGAGTCCATATTTATGTCCGAGGAAATCCTAAATAAAACCCCCGTGGGGGATGATCCTTCCTGTTGGCGTTAACACCTCTGTCGATCATTTTAGGTAGCTAGAGGAAGCGAGAAACGTTTTTTGGCGCAGTTTTTTTAATCTCTTTAAGCGCCTCGCTTTTTTGCGATCTTATCTTTATTGACGTATTTTTTTCAGCTTAGGGGTGGTTTATTTTCCCGGTTCTTCCCTTTTTTTTAATTTTTATTATTTCATTAAGCGTTTCCCGTGCTTCGTGAACCAGATCCGGACCTTTCTTTATTTTCTTTTGCATTTCTTCTGTTTATTTTGGTGGGTTTTAGTGCTTTGGTATGCAAACTAGTCGTTTGGTTGTTGCGAATCTTGAGTATCGGTATAATGTATTGCTTTGCAAAACATAAGACCTTTAGCGTATTGCGAGCTTTATCAAAACAGCTCACGAGCAAGATTATTTCATCTTCGTGGACTAACGGGTCATGGTGGTCTTATAACAGACTTAGTGTCCTAAAAACCATAAATCACAAACAAAAGACTTCAATGCCTCAAAGCGACGAACCTCTAGAAAAATTATCCAATAAGGCAGATTGATAATAATCAAAGAAAAATAGATTTACACAATCTAACTTTCCACTATCGAATTGGTTCGATAGTAAACTCGTTAGATATTCTAAAATTTTCATTTGAGAAACAAAGACAATTTCTTTAGCTTTGGCAAGATATATCGTTGGATCTCATACCGATGGCTCAGACAATCAACAATCTCATGAATAATTAAAATAATCAACGTCATCTAAGATTTCACTATGATGGACATACAACACGAAAAAACAGAGACTAAAATGCAAAATGTGTATGAGATCAATGCCTGTTTTTTTTTATATTTGGCTAAATTTTCCTTTTTCTTCTCGATTTTCAACGCATGGCTTAATGTTTTATTTATAAAAGAGATTCATTTGGGAGACACTCGGTTGATTGTACTACGACGAACATAGTAAGATATTGTTCTGGTGTTTTCGTGTCCAGTATATGAAACACGTACAAACAAAAACTCTGATTTATATAGGAAATCTGCTGAAGTAATGTGATTGGATTGTTTTGATTAATTATAAACTAATTACATAATCGAAAGTCATATGGGTAAACGAATTAAAATAAGTAAGTGCATAGGTGTGCATATAAATGCACTCCATGCAATGTTCACTTTCACAATCGTCTATTAATAGCTTCTGCTGTTGTTATCACACCCACATAAAAAGTGTACTGATAATGAAAGGTAGCGGCCGGTGAGATGTCGGTTTAATTGTCATTTCCACCCGTGGCCTTCCAAAAAGCAGATCACGCCTCACTAAAGCACACCATTACAAAAAAAAAGGCGTACAGTGCTTGCCAGACTGAACGTTCGAACCACTATCAGCGCCCCATTATCTCGTGCAATGCAGACGCGAATCTTCCCGGCACACGCTGCGGGGGGGTTTGGTTTGGCGCATTTCCTCATTATCTCACATCCAAAATATGCGTTTGCGTTTTGTGCTCCAAGCACACACTCTCTTACGTGACACACCGGTGCACGAGATGGGCCCCCAGATGGGATGTTTTCGTACGTTGTGTGGTACGTTTGCTTTTGCTGAAGCTCCCATTCACCCCGCCATTTGCTTCGCATCGTGTTTGCATTCACATGCAACAATCTCACCCCGACGGGCATCACACACGGATGTATTGGCAGGGTTGGAGTGTGGACGGTGCCCTCCCCTCCCGTGCATGGCACGCACTTCGAACTTTTCCGCGGTACTGCTGCATGTCGCATACCGCTCTCATACCAGCGTCTCATTGCCGGCACCGCATGGCAAGACGTGAGATGTTTGTCTTTTTTCCTCATTGTAGCACCCCCAACTTGTCCGTGGGGGCAATGTGGAGCCCATTCCAGCCAGTCGGTGCCAAGACCAATATTGCAAGGCTCGTTATTTCACACTCCAATTTTTTTCGGTTTCGTTTCAGATCACCATACAGCTCGGTGCAGAGAGCTTATGTTTCGCAGGTAACCTATCCATGGCTAGATAGGCAGGTAGAGGCAAAGAGACCTACACTACCACCAAGCACGATGCAAAACCCAGTGTATGAGATAGTTTTGTGTTTTTTTTTTTCAATTTGCTGCTTCTGGCTTATGTATGCTGTGTTTGTTTCACTGTTTGTTATTTCTTCAGCCCGTTATGCCCGCGGTACTAAAGCTAATGTCTGTACCGTGTGCATCTTGCGGTATGATGCTCGGTATGTTCCGTGCTCGTGCGTCCGGGTTTTCCGATCTGTACACCTACTGCCCCAGCGCGGGGCTTTTGTGAGGGCAGGGGAGAGAATGGTGTTTGCGTTAGCATTACACGTTGCGTTACATTCACCAGCACAGAAGCATAAGCACCCGCACCGAAAACACCTGATGGCTGACATTTAGAGGAATTTCGAAGCGATCGCGAACGAAACGATCGTGCCTGCACATTCTCTTGATTTATGGCTTTCTTTTACTCGTCGCTTCGGTACTGTGTGTGTTGCATTATGCTTGGAAGCATTGGGTCAGTGCATGATTACTTTGTTCTAGTTCCTGTGCTGAGCCGTTAAACAGAGCGTCTAATCTATTTTGTTACAACATGCTTTTTTTTCTGTAGATACCGATGTGTTTATCAGAATGCGTACTGTTGCGGAATGAGCGTTGAATTGCCACAAACGTTATGGAAAAAATAAGTCTGTTGTGTACTTTAATAAGAGAAGAAAAACATTTTTTTTTTGCTCCCAAGGTTCTTTGTTGTACTCAATACGGTAACTAAAAAGCACAATTATTACCGCACAGTTAAAAAAATTACCAGCAAACAGTAAACAAGGATGTAGTTATGGTGCTAAACGAGCCCTTCCTTTAGTAAACTCTTGGTGCACACGGTGCGAATATAATGGGAGGAAGTGTATTTAAAGACCTCCGCGAAAGGGAGGCGAAAAACCCAGAGCCAGAGACCTAATGGTAATGACAAACTATTTTCAATTCAGTACGGCCACCCCAGCATGCCAGCAACAAAACCTCCAGCTCATGCCAATGCAGCCCATTCACTCTGCATGCTCTGTGGTAGCAGTTTCCCTTCGAAAAATTTAAATGCACCACCAAGCAGGAACTCGATGCATTTTATTACGACACTGGCAACATGACACTCGCCAAGGCACACTCACACACATGGTCTACCGGTCGTTTGCAATTTGTCCGCCAATGCTAAACCGCAACCCGAACCAACCCCGATGTCTGCTCCTACCTGTGACCATGAATAGTGGCAGCGTTCGTTGCCTCAGCCATCGTTGATGTCTTGCGCTCATGTTGCTTAGAACGTTGCGTATCATTGCGCACACTAGAACCGGAACTGGAGCACTCGCACGAACCCGGGTGAAGGTTGTGATGCTGTGGTGTGTATGTGGTTTTCTTTGCTTTTCGAGTTTTCGCTTTTAAGCCCACCGTTGGTAGTCAGCTATGGGGCTCCACTGGCACATGTTATATGCGTGCACGTTTACCCGGCACACGGTGTAGGACGAGTGAAAGTGTCGTTATCGTATCAGTTGGATCACCTGCAATGCAACTTTCGAACCACCGACCGTCGAATCACACCGAAGGCACACACATTCGACACAGCTGATGCAGATCAGCTGCACATTACCGTTAGGCTTCACAACGCGGCACCCGCGAGACCGCGATGCACCGGGAAGGATGTGTACGGCGGATACCACCACACTACGACCGATGGCATAACCGATGGTTGTGCGCACAGAACAGGACGAACAGCGGCACCGTGTGACGATTACGACACGATGTATGGGGTTTTTTTTCTTTTCGTTTAATGGAAGCACTGTCTGTCTGTCCGTCTGAGTGATCGTTTTACCTTTTTGCCTCCGTTAAGTGCAATTACAACCTTTTGAGAGTGCGCGCGTGCGCGAAGAACCATCAAACTGGATCGGCCGTCCGATCGGTGATGCGTCGCGTCCACTTGCAGCACACGGAGGCTCGGCTTCGAGACAAACAAAAACACAACCTGATCCTGACCACAAACCACTCGAAACCACCGTCACTGGCTTACTGAACTAGTGACGCTCGCGCTTGGCATACCCAGCGTCCGAGAGCGCCAACTGCCTTCCCTGAGAGTCCGAATCGCTTTTCCTCCGCCCCTTTCCCGTCTCGTTCGGGGCCCCTTTTTCACCGCGAAAGCTCGCTCCAAAGCTTTCGTGTGGGACGTCAAACAAAGACTCACCGAAAGCACAGCAGCTGGAAAGGTGAGAGGCAAAATCGCTTCGAACCGAACACCGGGCAGCGTCTTTTCGTCAGCCACCGTACGGGACGGGAATACATTTCGAAGAAGAAACTCAAGCGTTGTTGGAGCTTTTCCACCAACCCCGCTGGCGAGTTGCTTTGTGCTGTCAGTAAGAAAAAAAAGCCCCCGCGAGCAAAAGCTTTCCGCGCAGGGGTTGCAAATAATAGCACTAATGGTAACTCAACGGTGGAAGAACAGTGGAAGTAGTTCAAGAGAACTTCAGGAAGGAAATTAACCTCTTTTTTTTCTTTCGATTTGCTTGGACACAGCCGGACACGCTCTGTTCTGTGAATGAGGTTATGGGAAAGATGAGGCAAGCGGTACACCCCGAAATGGGGTGAAGAAAGTTATTTGTTTTTCTTTTTCGGGGAGGAAATTGAGATGATAAGTAATGGGGCACACTGTTTTGACAGATCGTAACTGTCATTTGAATTGAAATATGGGCCAAGAGGAAATGTGTCTGTAACCGTTATAATTTGAATTTCAACTATCATTATCGAAATCGTATTCGTACAGGGGGCACTTAAAACAGGGGGGTGAGCTTTTCAAAGTGTAAAACTTTATCGCTTGAACGATCTACATTAGCTTTTATGTATCATTTAGAATATACTGTTTTATTTATCACTCATCTGCTCTTGCTGTTGAGATAAGCTTTTCTCGGGGATTATTATTAAGTAAAAGATTGATAAATGAGTCTCTAACGACGTTCAGGTTTACTAAACTAATTTTTACCACATAGCTAAGGGATCCACATAGCCAAGGGAAGAAAGTATTTGTGAAAGACAAGTACCTCTCTCGAGACAACTTTAGGTGAAAATTTTACAGTTTATTTATTATTATTTATATTTAAATTGTAATTGACCCACTTTGTCAAACATCCTGGTAAGCTCGTTACATTTTATTTCTATTAATGTTGTATAGAATAGCAGTAAATAACTTCTTTTTTTGCAAAAATATGATTTCTATATGTCTTTATATCGTCCTCAGGCACTGAAAGCCTCTGCTAATCTTAACTACATATTAGCTGTTGTTTCAGAGAAAATAAAGCACATAATTGGTGGTAAACTCATATGTACATACTTTATTACACTTTATATTTATTTTTTACAATAGTACAACCGATAACGAGTAATGCCTAGCTTTAGCAAGGTAGCATCTTCTTGGTAGGAATCAAATAAGCAACATTTACAAAAGATTATCGGTATTGAAGAAGGAAGATAGCTGAAGGGGAGCTAGAGAAAGCGAGAGAGAGAGAGCACATTTGTTGTTGGACACATAAACTTTAGATAGCAAAACATACAAAATCGTAGCGGTAGAGAAAAAGGGAGATAATCACTAACTTTTGATGCGTTATTGACGAAGGCATTCGCAACGCTCGTCTTACACACTAGCACAACTAAAAAATAAATAGTGACGATATTTAACACAAGGGCGCCAATGCGTGAGCGTTGTCTACACGTTAAAAATCTCGTCCACCAGCTGGCGGGTGATGACTCGGTGCGGTTGCGTCGGATTGAACTTGGGCCGCTGGTACAGCCGGGCATTGATCGAGTACAGCCGGGGCGAAAGATCACAGCGCACGTTAAACCACCAATCGCACACGAACACTGCTTGCGAAAACTGCGTACCGTTCGGACAGAGGAACGTCGCCTGCCGTCCATCGATGTCGCAATAATGCCATCCTGATGAGTGAGAGATGTTTTGAAGTGAAGCGCACTCGGTTGGCTGTTGTAATTCTTACCTTGACATCTCGTGTCCATGTCGGCGAAAAAGCCCGGATATTCTTGCTCGTCGCAGTAGAAGTTGGTGTACGGTATGGTGGCCAATATCGGGTAGTCAGTTCCTGGTCGGCCTGTTGCGAAGATTCGGAAGAACAAAAGGTACTTAAAACGTATCGGTATTGGCCTTCGCTAGAACTTGTTTCGTCACTGGGGCGAATATAATGAAAAATTGTCCGATATAAGCTATTTGCTTTGAAACAATCGCCTTCAGCGAACATGGGGCCTAACGCAGTAAAACTTTTTATGTGTTGTGGATGGCTTTGTGTTCTTCACGGCGCTAAAAGAAACATCAATCATCCCAAGGCTCCAAAACCAAGTCGACTGGTGGATGAACGAATTAGCATATCTGTGAAAAATAACTCACCTGGAATTGATTTACCCAGCTCCAGATACTCCTGCACCGATGGGCTCAAGAATCCGGGTGGTATTACGGGCACATCCTGTTGGCTATTGCCGCTGGAGTCGAGATCTTGGCTGGGTTCGTTACCGGCATTAGTTTGCGGTGCGTTCGATGTCCGCGCGTTCCGTCCACGTTTGGTGCGAGTTTTTTCCTCATGACCATCTACAGATAACAAATTAATAGAGTTATTGCTGTGTATTGTTGATTTAGTCTCTGATGAAATGAAGAAGAAAAAGCGAACGAAACAAACCCCCCTCATAAATCGAAACGGAAGGCACTAAACGTTCGATTCAATTCATTTTGAGGAGGGCGATCTTTTTTTTTCTTTAAAGATCAATAATTATAAATTAATTTAACAGAGAAGGACCGTCTAATTAATCGGACTGTCCAAAATACCTCATTCACTCAAACCGACGGCTTACGGCTCTTTAAAAGCAGAACCAAATGCTACTCTGACTTTTGGAAGCTAACCATCTGTATATTAATATTTTAATTGCATAGTATTACCGGCGGTGGCGATTAACTATGCAAAAGACTCCAAAATTGTTGAGCCGATCAAACGAGCTATCAGCCTCTCCTATTAGCGTTTGAAAAGCATAAGAAAGAGAATAGATGAAAAATACCACCCCGAAACTGTTTAAAGCAGGGATACTCAACCGCTGGCGAATAAATAATGGATGAATTAAAATTTATTTTGCAACTTAAGACGATCAGTTTGTAGATTTGTAGTAATCATTCGTTAATTTTCCCCCTTAACAGTGTAAAAGCAAGAGATCGTTTATGGTTTAATGAATCACAGCAACTCATAGTTGAGCCTTTAGTGAAGAGTGATCTGATTCTTTTTGTGTGAATTAAGTCGTCTCTTCAACTGTTTCCCAAACAGTTCTTTGGATAGCCTTGAAAGATTTATTTCGATTTATCCAGCATTACCAACAACAATCATGTTTGGTTTAGTTGCCAAGCCCTGTATTCACACCCCATCGTTTGTCGTTAAAATCAAGCACCGAAGTCAAGGAAATTGCCGAACCGATCGGACAAGGCCAAGACCGGCCATGGTACGCTTTTGTCTCATCTAGCGAGACGGGCATATGGGAGGGACCCATAAAACATAAATCACGCCTGTTGTGATTAGAGGCGCCGCAAACGCCCGAAGCCGAACGTCCTTCTACGCAACGGGGCTGCCCGAGATGAAATAACCTCTTCAGCAGCGCTCGGCAGATGAGACACAGTTCGCACCATCGTGCGACATTTGCATGCTTCCTTAACCGTATTCGAAACGCACACAAACACATTCATGAACAGAAGCACGGATGAAATCCGGGGCAGCCACCCCGGAGGGTTATGTAACGCTTAAAGCTTACCTATAATTAGTAGACACCCAAATATCAGTAACACTACCGAATTGGCCCGTCGGAGAAACATCGTAGCTCTGGCGTTGTTTGGGAAGAGGCAAAAGAAAACGATAGAGTTATTATTTCCATAAGCGAGGTGACACTTTAGCGAAATTGGCAAAGCAAAAGGGAGACCGATATTCGTGTGAAGAAGTTTATGGTTCACGGGTTGTTTATTTGCATAAGGTTAGTACATCTTCCACACATCTTCACTTGCCACAAAAAAGACAAAAACAGTGGAAACACGGAGCAGTTTTAAAGGCAAACAAATAGCCACCAAACGGGAACGCACTTATCGCATAACGTGATGTCTTTTTCGCCTACTGGAACCCTATCCCACTCACACACATCCACATCCACACACACACGGCACACGTGGGGAGTCCGAAGATGTTTCAGGAAGATGTAACGAAGATGATTGCTATTATCTAACTTTGCATGTGCACGCAAACAACTTTTACTTTTACACCACGTTTTACCGTCGCCAGCGCGCATCTGTAACGGAGAAGAACGGATCGGGACCGGAGACCTCTGACTCGCGTCGACCAGCATCATCGTCATCATGATCATCGTCTCTCTCTCTCTCCCGCGCGAGCGCGTACGTTCGCTTATTTTCTCTCCTACGAAAGACGAAAGACTTCAATGACGCGAACGGCGACGAGCCGCGAGTTCGATGACGATTTGCGCGCTGCTGATGCTTGACCCTAAGACTTCTACCCCATGCATCCTCGCTCGGTGCGGTATGATTAATGCACCACAACGACACACCCACATTAAAAGAAGGGAGATTGCATACACATACACTACAACACACATAAACGGGGTGCCTTTTTGGGCAGGGCTGTCTTGCTGGGCTGGGCCCTCGAATGGGGTCCGCAGAATTACGTCGACCGACAAATGTTCGATCGGTGGTTTAACGGGCGCTCTAATTTGTGGCCACCGCGCACGACCCAATATTGGAGCAGCAGTGCGCGTTGCGTTGCAAAACGCCATCAGCACCAGGGGACAGGAAGGGGGGTGTGGGGTGGAGTGGAGGAGTAGGGGCGTTTGTGGGGTTGGAACGATAGAAATAAGAAGGAAAAAATCACACAACATAGCACAAAACCGATCTGGGTAAATGTCAAGCACCGAAACGTGAGAGAACGTTTGTGGCCGCCGATTGTTGACGCCGTTTGAAGCGGCCGTTGTGGCCTTTCGAGCATTGTTCGGTTGTGTTTAAGCAAACGGATCACAATCGCGCTGGACAGGGTACCAGCGGCAGAAACATGCATCACCTTCAGACCGGGACATGGCGGGGCGAATGTTCTTGATTAAGAAATAATTAACACGAGACGTCAAGCGCCGTATGCCACCGTGTGGGTGTGGGTGGGCTTTATAATTTGCACGATCTTCAAGGCCCTTATGTCATTAGAACCTTAGGGTAATTAAGTAATCGCACCTTCTTCAAACTGGGCGCCGTAATCACTGATCGTCACTAATCACTACGCAGCGTCACAGGGAGGGAAGGAAGGAGCTTCGAGTGAGGAGGACAAGGGAGGCAACACTGTGGGACGACACTGCACGAACGGATCGGTTCTATACTCATAGCCCCGTACGACCCATGAGCTGGACACGGCACAACAACTTCTGCTGATCTCGTGCAGCCGTCAACACATACTGATTCATAACTGTGGGAACCGCATCCGAATGCTCTCGCGCGTGGCTGTTATGCTCGCCTGTACAGAAGAGACTAGACGTGCGCCATCCCGCTTATACTTGCGGCTTGTTTTCGCGTCCGTACGTATGCGCAATCCCCCCAACAAACGGCAGACAACAATATCTACCGCGACGTTCGCTTCTCTTCCCTTCTAATTCGCGGCGATCGGGGTAGGATTGATATTTTTTCTTACTTCTGTTGTTGAACTCGCGATCTTGTAGCCGACATCTCGCGCGCTTCCAATGCTCAGCACGGATGATTAGGCGTGCGTCGATTCCACCGAAAGAGAGAGAGAACGAGCGAGCGCGCGCGCGCGGGATGCTGACCCTCGGGATGCCGGTCCACCACCGTACCATCCAGCCAGTTAGTGTTGCGCCAGTCGAGTGCGTACTGCTTACCCTCCACCATACCCTGTACGCAGCCCCTGAACCTTCAGCTCCCAGCACACGGTGCGGTACGAAATTTTGTTCTTGAGCAAACCATTCGGGCAGAATACAATCGAACGGACTGTATCCGAATCTTCCTTTCTCGATTCTTGCCCGTCGATTGCTGGAGGCGGCTTATTTCCAGTACGGTCCCGGACTATTGGCCTTCCAGCGCGCATGGGAATGGTTTGGTCGCTGATGAGATCATATACCGCCACCGTCGCCGTTATATGTCGCTTACCGCCCGTCATATGTGGATGGGCTGAAAGCAAACACCGATCGGGCATGATCGTGTTCTGGTGGTAAGGAAACAGCTAGAATTGAGCGCGTTTTTTCGGGGTGACTTTTATGATTGGTACTGATCTGGTCGAACGGATGAACGAATGCAAGGACAGTCGCGAATGAAAGGTTGAGATTAATTGAAAGGCCACCAAAGCATACGGGGTGGTGATCTTTTGCGGAAACAACTGTTTGTGATTGTTTGTTTGTACCGGAGTAGGTCAAATGCCTTAGAACACCGCATGAGATGAATTAATGAGCAGATAAAAGATCAATTTTAAAATTAGATCGTAGCGTTAGCTGCAATCTGTTTTTGGTAGCTTTATAATTAACAGTACATAACATACTCGATTAACATACTCGATTGTGGTTTGAAGCAAACGGTTTGTTTGAA
>KI422716.1:24504-53880 GCA_000473375.1 Anopheles culicifacies | reverse complement strand
GTCCCATTTCTGTGGGTGCTTCTAATGTTGATGCAGGTATGTGGCCTCGTGTAACAAAGCGAGAGAATTTAGCGATGGGTGAAATTTGGACAACATATTTTCGCGCATAGTGCATTCCACCGGCATCTTTCCGGGTTCAGTCTTTTTATTTCCAACCGGCAGGAGGAGCATGTGGAAAGGTTTCGATTTGTGCGAAAAGGTGCTAAGTGGTTGGAATACTTTGGGCGCAAGAAAACTGTGCAACCGACCATACCGAGCGATGGTACGTTATGGTACGAGTTTTGTGCAATTAAAACGCAACCGAAAGGTGTAAACAAGGTAGGCCGAATGTTGTGTGTTTTTTTTATCTTCGACAATACGAAAGTGAGTGTGTGCATGAGTTTGTTGTTTATTTTTTTGTTGTTGGATGGAATATGTCAGTTATCATGTTGTGCTTGCGTTGGAGTAGAAGTTTTTGACAGATTGTTTTCCCCAGATGTGACCGATGTTTTGTATGGCGCTGAATTAATGTATAACTTTATTTAGAATTTCAGATTCGGATCTGTTTTGCAGATCGTAATAAGGATGTGAATTAGAACGAAACAGAATGAAAAAAGACCTTCAAGACCGTACATTGTTGGTCGATTCATGCTTATCTGTAGCGTAAGGGCAAACGCACGGTTATTATTAAGTTGTGAAACGTAAATAATGTCTGCTGACACGGTTGGTGTGCTAATGTAAAGTTTTAGTACAATTGTTTGGTTTTGTTTGGTTCCATATGCTATTCGCGAAAATATCCCGGTTTGATTGCTGTTACTCTTAATTAAACATCGTAAGGAACCCGCTCTCAACTGATTATTTGAGGTTGTTTATAAATGCATGTGTATATGCAAAAGTTACGATGTAACTCTTCTTCTGACCTAACGAACTACTTTTTCTAAAATTTGAATCTAATTTGAAATGATTTGTAAGAGCATTAGTCAGTCCTGCTCATGAGATAAATTACAAATTAAAATTTGCATCTTATGATCCATAAGCTTTTAGTAATGAAATCATATCCATAGTCACAGTATCAACACGATCAAAAAATGTGTGTTAGGTGTTGAAGCTCAAACTGAGTGTCCCAAGACAAGAGCGCCCCAGAAATAAAGAAGAACTATTACGTTTTGCCAATGTCTTATAAAGTACATTCTTAGAACATGTGTTACCAACATTGAATTTCGGAAATGATTCTAAGCATCTAAGAACGATACATTTCTTAGCAAACTTGAAAAAATACTCGCTCTGCTCGTTAGTCGTTCCTCTATGCAGCTTCAACCGTTTATTAATTAATTAATTTATTCGTTTCATTCAAACGCCGTGAGGCGCCAGAAGTTGTCGGCATGTCGTGTTTGAAGATGTCCGCCGCTGCTGCGAGAATTTAAAATTTATTCACAAACTCCTCTGGATGAGAGTATTTATGGGACTACCATTTGCATCCATACATTAGATACGAGAAGATAAGACGATCTTTGAAGATCTTTGCAACCGAGACGTCGCATGTTCCACGCGGTTGATGATAATTAGTGTGTGAATGATGAAATATCTCATAGCGTCTGCCGAAAGAGTGACGTGGCACGGGGCGCCAAACACAGTTAACGGTCAAGGTTAGCGGGAATCGGACCGGTTAAGGGACGGACGGTAAATGGACCATTTAAAAATTAAACACAACGAAGGGACTTGCAACCCCGATCAATGGGATGTTTGACGACCATCTGCTGTTGATAGCGCGCGTTTGTATTATTGTCCCATCGATCGACACACAACACCTACGCCTCATGAGGTCTCGGCGTTGTTCGATTGAAAACGCTTGCTGTATGACCGTTCGTCGGTGGAAGAAGGTTCACGCCAGCAGGGCGTGCTGTCCGGAAGGGTCTGCAAAACCATCGGTTGACAATATTTTATTTTCGATTTTCCTTTGTTCTCCGGTGTTTGATGGTATTATCGCGCACGGGATCATGATAATTTTATTATTAACGATTTAAATGGTCGACTGGCGGCCGGGGATCCGGGATCGAGCCTTTCGGGTCGTTTGCAACCGTACCAGCGACCAGATGGTGCAATATGGGAAACGTATAACGGTTGGACCAGCGAAGAAGCAGAAGCATCTTCAAGCTGAACAACAAAGGGAGAATCTCTTTTTATTCTGTTTTGGAATAAGTAAAGGCCTCGGTTCAAAACGATCTGGTTCGGGCAACGCGTACTACCCGTACGTGAGCATGAATTTTCCCACCGAAAAACGACCACTGGTTATGTTTGGTGGAGCATTCCGCGAGCAGCGACATAATTGAGTTTATCGGTAGCGCGTGATCGCTCGCCGTCGTTTTTGCATCGTTTTGCAGACACACGGACACTTACGTTCCTTTCGGATGCAGTGTAAGTTTACGATTTGCATGTGAAGAAGCATTTTCCTTCTGGATTTCGCAGCGAGCCAGACATCTGCTTAGCCGCAGTCCACAGTCGGTAGATCGTTGTACATTTCGCGAGTACGATATCATTCCCGGGTGTTAGTGAACGATATTTATTTCCTTAATTAGTTTCTTGTTTTGCTGTGCATGCGGTAGTGGATATTATTGCACATTTCCCAGCAGGCTATACGTATAATGGGGGGTCCCGTGGTTCATTCATACGATCGCGAACGCACTGAATGGTGTGGTTTCTCGATCGTTTTACACCTTGAAACATTTCGGAAGGGAGACCACATCTACACGCTATCATATCGGTTGCATCGGGCTTGCAAAAACAAGAATCATACGGTACCGGCTGGTTAGATAGCATAACGAGCATTGGCTGTCGCATTGGAAGGGTTCTCCCGAAGGGCTTGTGGCTTTTCGAATAGAAGGATGAGGTGATAATGTTGGGGGATGATTTTTTTGTTGTTGTGTATTTGGTACACCGAGCAACGAAGGTGGAAGTGAAATTGCCACCGTCGAACACTCGAACTGGGCACACCTCGTGGAAAGATTCTCGATGCTGGACAATCGCGAGAAGCGTGAATCAAGCGTTAATTGCCACAGCGAGCAGCAGATAATAGCACGCGATCGATGCCTGAAGCCATCGGCGGTAGATGAGGACGTACTTCGTGCTGTAAGGTAGTACGTTTTTGCAACCTTTGCTGAGATTCGTCGTTTTTTTTTGTTGTTGTATCTTCCTTGGTTTGAAAATGAAATGGAAAAGTAAAAGGGCTCGGTTGGAGTTTGGTTTTATTTTAAGCGAAAACTACCATTGATGCAACTTTCTTGGCTAAGAGCCCATTCCCCCGATGACCATGGCTCGAAACCATGCTGCTATCCTTTTAGCTGACCTTAGTTAGAGCATCTTCCTGCAGCGGGTTGCAATCGGGCGATACGGTGCGGATTGGAAAAGTTGGCACTTTATTTATTTTTATTACATCGGTTATTTCCCGACACAGGTAATGTTGCTCTACGGGTACGATTGTCCAACCGAACGAAGGAGCAGACAGACACCTCGAACAATCATTGCTGAGGAAAATCGTGAGAATCTGGACACTTCACGGCTCGATAGCATGAATGGAGCCCGTCAAGAGGGTGGTCTTTGGTGCTATGGAGAGCGTATGGAAAAGAAACACCGGATACTGTACGTTGCTCGCAGTCATTTATAATTATTTGTGATGTATATTTCCAATAATGATGCGTTTGGGGAAAAAACGGAACCAATTTGCCTGCGTGGAATTTTCTATATGCGAATAAAAGCACATCCAATCATTGAAGCAAATAAATAAAAAAAAATTAAAAACACTGAGAACCTACAACATTTTCCCAGGTTTCAAGTGTTTTAAAATGCTTTTCAAAATGGTGCCATTTGTATGTAAGCATGCCAGAATTCCTTTAATGTTCGGCTTCTATATAAACGCTTCCCATCGAAATGCTTTCTTCAATCTGCACAATGCAGACAATTGAATCGTCACCAACACTTGTACATGGGTTTATGATTTATGTTATTATCCTGCCGTTGCCGTGCCCGCATGGGGAAGGAATATAACGTGTACTCTCATATTATAAGGTCCCCCCTCTTTCTCCATTTCCCAACACTACCTATCGCTCAATGTGTAGTGGCGGACGTGTTTGTGTGTGAGTAAGTAAAAAGTGTAAGGATGTCTCTCTGGGTATGGTAGATGGAGATTTGGGTGATGAGGGAGCAGGAGGGAACTAATCGTACAGAATGCTCCAACAAGGATGTATTGTTGGACCTGCGCACTGAAGCAGAAAGCCATACACACAAGCAGAAGCTAGGTGAGCAATGGCGCCGAGGATGAGATGGGGCTGAGCGGGATAAAATCAGCTACCACTTGGAATGCTATCGTTTTGGTTAGAAGTCGTTTTTGGGTGGCAGGTGCTTTCCTTGGAGGTTTCGGCGGTGCGGCGCAGGGCGAATCGAGCAACATTTTAAAAGCGCTAGGCATTGTCGTTTGGAAAATGGAGAAAATGCCATCAAGAAGGAGGAGAATCTACTGAGCGAATGGAATAAATACGGCGAGCACCGGGAGCCGGTGTGGCACATTTTCATTTTTCATCCGTCCATTCGTTTAATATACTGTGATGCTGCTGCTTATGTATTCCACGGTTACAGAAATCCTGCAGGTTTTCCTATCCATTCCGCTGGGCTTGGGGAAGCCATGAGCAAGATGACTGTTTTTGAAATGAATTTATGCTCAGTGCAATGCGGGAGCTTTGCATGGGTAAAGTGGTTTGCTTCACGTTTGAAATTCACGCATGGGAAAGCTAGCTACTTTTCCTGGGGCCACCAGGAGTACCTTGTGGACGAAAGGGGTGCGAATAAGGGAGCAAAAGCTTCTTGGTAATGTGCATTCTCGAGTCGATTGATGGTGCAGAGAATATCGACCGTAGTTGCCCTGCGATAACGTACGCCGGGGGTTTTGATAACGAATGGAATCGTGAAAGTCTAAGCAGCACATACATACATACCAGACAAGCGCGCATGCATATTCTGGCATGGAGTCCTTTTTGCTGCTCCACTGCGAGTAGGTGCTGACTTTATATTCATGTATTCCTGTATTCCAATCCCTTTCCAAGCTGAGAACCGAGCAAGTGAGTGGTCGTCTCCGGTTGGGTCCTTTACGTCCCACCACCCACCTTCCCCGCTCCTATGCCATCTTGGTGGCATCGTTGGGTATCATCTTTTTGCTTTTAAATAAAAAAGGTGTATTGTGGGTGGACGAGTATTTTATTATTCTTTATTATATTCTTCGGTCTAGTGCTTGCTGGATCAAGGGGGAGACCTCCCTTATTTCCATGGCTCCTTATCGCACTCACTATCTGGGGATTGGGATTTTCCATCTGCTCACTCTCTTGCTCTCACTCACTGTGAGGTTTCTCTTTCGCACGTTCGCTAGCGTTAACCTGTTAGCCGTTCAGCTCATGCTATTTCGCCCGGTATGGAAACTTCGTCATAGCTGACGCCCGTAATCGAATGTTGATCCTCGGTGTTGTCCCCGCGCGTTTTGTACATGTGGTTGTGCGCCAGGAAAAACCCGGACCCGTGCGGATAGGCTCGTTGAATGCGGGACATTATGCTGCTTGTTGGATATTTTTTTTATCTAAAACATCCAGACCCCGGTACGTCGCTTTCACATTCGAATGAAAAGTTTCGCTTCAACTACATTCAAAAGAGTGTGTTTGATAAGCGAGATTGTAGAGGGAACCATAAAACCGTACACACACATATACACGCGCGCACACACACGAACTTTGGTGTCCTTATCATGCAACGAAAGTGAAGTAAGCGTAGAATGTGAATTTTACAAAAAGGGAGGCGTTAGCAGGATTTTATTTTTATTTCCTTTTTTTGCGTCTTTTTACCATTTGAGCTGTACGTCCGGGCCGCCAGCGCCAGATAAGGCACCGGTACGGTGAAAGGTTCTCTTTCGCTCTTTGTTTGAATTTTGAATGCTTGAAGAATATGATTTTTTCACGCCCACTTCGGTTGGTGGAACGTGTCCGTTCCTATGGACACAATTTTGTATGTTGCGCGTACGGGAGACTCCCTCGCACGGACCAGGAAATGGTGCTTTTGCATCATTCAAAGTCGAAGATGGACGACCTTTTCGCTTGCCTGCTACAACGTACCGCACAGCAGAAGCGTATCGAGATCAAAATGCAATCAACATTATCGTTTGACCGGTGAATTCATTTAATCAAACGGATCTCATTCGCACACCATCCACTTACTGCTACTTCGCACTGCATGAATGGTTGGCAGTAATGGCGTGGGTCGATAGCTTGTCTTGGTCGCACACCGGAAGCAAGGAAAACGTACTGCTACCGAAGCCAGCACCAAGAAAGGGAACACAAACAAATTCTTCTTGCAAGTTGCCAACCAAGATACTAAGCTTCAATGGCGCTCGTGTACGCACCACGATTAGAAATGGTTAGTAACAAACATAATCGTAAACACGATTAGCCATAAATGTTCAACTTCATACGCTACGATACTGAGAAAGATCTACTTGGGTCTTGCAAAAGGAGATCCGTGGGGAAAATGTGTCGAATACATTTAAAGTGAATATTGATGTACTATATATTTTATTTATGGAACATTTTACTTAAATTGCTTCCTTTACTTAAAGCATAAAGAAATGCTACGTAATCTAAGTTATGCTTCGTTATCTCGCTCAACTTCACACGGGATAACTTTAGGGTCAAAAGGAGACATCAACAGCGCTCTAATCAAAATACGTCAATTAATGTCCATCGCACGATACATTTGGCTACTTATGCGTCGTTCGCTAGTATGCTGACACTTGGTAAACTTTGTTCAAATGGGCAGAAATACTACTTTTGACCTCTGCACTCCATCATTAGCCACCTGTCGATAAGCACTTTCACGTCATGACAGTTGGACATCCTTGTGGATGAACCGATGGGGCCAGCAAATATGCCGAAAGATATTCGGCACACTTGCGTGGCGGTCGAGAACTATCCTCGTTGCGATATGCGTAACAGTCGGAACGGGAAATTGGGAGACAAATGTGTGACTTTCCGCCTGTCGTCTTGTTTCGAGCGTTGAGGACTTTTTCGAGTGTTGGTCTCCCGAATACACTTCCGAATCGAATCAGTCTCGCGGGTATCAGTAAAAGTGTGGGAAATTTGTTCTGCGGGGGCTTTTTTTTTTGCTGTTACCGTGTTCAATGAGTCCCGAAGCAGTCCATTGGGGGTGCATAAAGGTGGTACAGGAAGAGAAGTGTTGTGCTAAGCGAAGATAGTAGTAGTAATCGTAGTAAATGGTGGCTGTAGTATTAGAAGTTAGTGGCAGATGAATGAACGAACTCTAGCTACCGAGTGCTCCCTATTTACCCCACAACCGAGCGCGATGAGTCGTGGCTGTCCAGCGCCAATCTTACGCGTATCAACCTTCAGGGTTCCTTTTTTGTTGTTCTTCTTAGTGTTCTTTTTGCTTCTTTACTTCTGTTCGGTTTGTAAGGATGAGGCCGGCTAGAAATGAAGCGCAAACATACACACACACACACACGCCATGAAGATGGAGACCGAACGCAGCGCCGCAACACAAACTAATAAAAGTAATAAAATGTTCTTTCGCCTGCTTTCGTTCGCTCCGTTGGAACTGACCGAAGCACGGAATTATAGGTCAATGGCGTTTGACCGGATCGATAAAGCATTGCAGCAGCCTTGCTTGCTTGCTGACACGTTCCCATGTTGATGGCTGCGATGGCCCACGGTAGATTTTCGGTCGGGAACTATGGTTAGCTTTAATTTGGTGGTTTTGTTACGTGCACGGACGTGCACTAAACGCTAACTAAAGCGTTTGTTTTGACAGGCGCTCTTAAAGGTGTGTTAAAGTACGTTGGGCTTGCTCTTATCGTTTGGCAGTGTCTTAGGCACACATGGACAGTATTAATTATGTAATAGAAAATGTCTTTTCGTCATTTTATTCCTATTCGTTTGGGGAAAAAAACATCCAATCATTTTTTATCCAACATTTAATCAACCTTGCCGTTTTATCGAATAATTAGTTCAACCATATATCCTCATACATCATGACAGGAATCATATTTCTAAATCATTCCCATGCTCGTAGTCCATCAATTTTTAAATCTCTATGTACAAAATCATGAAATGGTTTTCCTACCTGTACGCAATTTTCCCCAAGCACACGTCATAGTTCACCTGAAAAATGAAACCCCACAAAGGAAGAGTTCCTTTGTTTCTGGTGTATTGTGCATTGTTGTAGTGCCACAAACAGCTCGCTGTAGAATTTCCATCTACTCGATCGAGTTTTGTTAAACCCACCCCTTTTTATGGGGTTGTACCACCAGGGCCACCAGTGCTTTGAGCCCGAGCGAGACAGTCAGAGTCACCCTCCAACGCCACTGGTTCCACCTGCGGCCGGTAGTCTGGCTTATTATCATCTATTTAACATAAAACGCGCATACAATAACGCGCATTAGCCGCTGCATCGCTGGCTCTGATTGGAGAATAATAATATGAATATGATTTCTGTGCTACCCTCCCGTGTGTCGGGGTTGGAAAATTTTCAACCCCGCACCACCCTTCACACTCACTCCTCGCTCACTCACTCACGCTATCGCTCTCTGTTTCTCCTTCTCGCTTCATCCCTTATCGGGGTTTGTTTTTTCCCATTCTTTTAACTGTGCTCCCCCACCCCAAAAAGGTTGTCCTCCACAATACACACAAAACCATCATCATCACTACCACTACCATCGCCAATACGCGTGCTGGAACGTGGAGTGAAGTTTTAAAGTACAAATCCCCCCCACCCACTACGTTACGGTTTCCAAAGGGTGGGGTAGGTTTGAAAGTTTTCAACCCTCGCAAAAGCTCACGCACACTGTTACGCAGCCACACGAGAAGTGGGGCTTTAAAATACATCATAACAACGTTTCCCCTTCAACTCGACCCACACACATTAGCAACAAAATGTTGTTGCCGTTGTGTGAGTGTATGAAAAGAGCTCTCGCTCTCTCGGGGGAGAATCGATAGTAAATACACGGGAAAAAGGGGAAATTGGAGATCGTCCGTTTTGTATTTGTGTACGTTGGTAGCTCCTTTTTACGGATGTGCGGTAGATTGTTTACTTTCCGAAAGGTGAAGTATGGGAAAGGTTGAGCAGAGAGTGAGAGGGGGGGTTGCAAAAAAGGGGAGCAACAAAAAGAGGAGAGCAAAAAAATGGGGCGCCGAGCGGCAACTTTTTCGCACACCACCACTACGGTAGTACGGCAACATATTGCCCAGTACGATTTTCTTTCGTTCGATTTTTGCAACATCAACCAATATGTGCTGGAAAAGCATTTCAGTCCCCCTCGGTCTGAACTGGCAAACGAACGCATGTGTGAGCGCTTCCGAAATCGTTCTCGACCGTCGCATACTCTCTCACTCTTTCTTTCTCCGTCTTTCATATTCTGGCGAAACTTTTTTTCATCTCTCTTACCACGGTCGTGGTTACATCTCACGAGTTTTCCCCACAGCCCTTCGCGGAAAATGTGATCCTTTCCCTTGTGCTTCCTGTTGCTATTGTAGCGGTTCGATTCGCGCTCGATTGTTTAGTACGCGTATTTGTAAGCCGGCTTACTGTACGCCAACTACAACTACATGATAAAAAAAAACAAGCCCCGTACCGACCGCGAGCTCAACTCACTTGTCGTGATTTTCCCGCCGTATAATGTCGATACGTAGCAGGAGATAGTAAAGGTAAAGGAAAATCAGCGCCAGGATAACACTGAGTTTCAAGATACGTTGTCAGCATGAGGTCGTTTACCATTTCCCTTCCGGCCCCGGGTAACGGTGTACTAATGTGGTCTCTTTTGCGCGCACAACATAAGCACCGGAACGCGTGCTACTAACATTCGCGTGTGTTTATCGCGCGTAATATCATCGGTGTGTGCGCTACTCGTATCGGTGTTGCGAATAGTGGTGTTAGAGAGCAGAATAAAAAAATCAACACACACCCACATACACATACAAACTTACGCATACAAACACGCTCGCCCAGATAGTACACGCACCTGCACCACTTCGCACCCCCAAACCCCACCTCATTCCCCATCCCCTACGATCGGGAAAAGCCGTCCAGTGTGGCCAGATCTTCCAGGCGGCAGTCGGTATTGAACTGAAGTGAAAGATCATCGACGAATTTGTGATATCCGCCACAAAGCGTGGTTTGTTTTGGCTCGCGATCCATGCGTCGTGTTCGGGTCGGGCCTGGTCTGTGCATCTACCGGCGGTGGTACGTATGCCGGTGTGTGGCGGAACAAATGGCCATCGGTTCGGGCTCATACCAACTGATACCAGTCAGAGACCGTACTCGTGTCCCGGTGGGGGTGGCAAAAAAAGTGAAGCAACGTCTGCCCTGACACATACGCGAGCCGATCAGGTGAAGCAGGTGCGCACCCCGTAGAGAAGTGTGTGACCTATCGCAGGGTCGCATCGATACCGGAATTGAAACAATCTCTAGTTCGGAAGCGAATACGAGATCTGCGGGCGTCTCATCGATGGTTGCTGGCCGGTGAATTTCGAAACGTGCCCTCCGAAGAGGGAGCATTTCGCTAATGTTTGGTGCTGTGCGTGATTTCTATACCGTGACAACATTTGCATGTGCTGCTTGGTTATATCCCAAGCGTTCCTAGTGCAAAAGATTAAATGAAATCGCGTTGAATGATTTTTGTTTGAATTGTTCTTGTGCAGTGACAACTCTTTAAACCAGGATTAATTAATTAATTACGTAAATGTGTCCGAGTTTGCTTTCTTAGACCAAAAATAAGGAAAATGGAAGTGAAAAAAATGTGAAAAAGTTATAGAAGCTAAAACGCGAAAGGTAATAATGATAAGCGATTGTGTATGTAACACCTGTGTTTGATGATTACTTCCACACGTACTGAGTGGTTAGCGCGATAAGCGAAAATTACGCATGAGATTTCCTGCGAGCGACATCAATTCCTAGAATTCAAATGTGTGATTAGCAGCCCGACGGGTTTGTGTTATGGCTGTAAAATGTAGCATAACATGAAGATTTCAGATAAATGACTTTACAGTAAGGGAAATGAAACAAAGACGTGGTAAAACTCTTTACTTTCGTGCCCAAGTGAAAAGCCGTCGGCAAAATAGTGTATACGATCAGCAAGCGATTACAGAGTGATTATTTCATTAAAGCGTGTGCTGTTTTGGGTCTAAACCATTATCTGGAGTAGCGTAGTGGGCTTTAGTCATTAATGATGTTTCTATTGATGGGCGAAGTATTTTGTTTCTCGATTAATCCTAAACCATTCCCGTCATTCGTCTGCAGTTAGATAAGAGACAGAAATGTGGAACAATTGTGAAAAATGTTGGTAGCATACTGTGCTGGGAACTGTTGGTTTCGCCAATACAAATGAGCCCCTGATTTATGCAGCAATTCAAACATCTTGCGCTGGAATTTCGCCTACCAGCTACATCGTGTTTGTGTAAAGATGGTGATTCGTGCTGCATTGAATGGTAAAGCAGATAACTCGGAAGAAAAAAAGAAAAACAAGTGTTACTACACAAGCGGTATTAAATGTGCTCCATTCTTTGTATAATTCATCGCCACCGTGTTGTGTTTGCGACATTTAAAATGTTGATGAGCCTGGCCGCTTAATGCCAGATGAGAGCGTTTAATGCAGTTTCAAGTGTTGTCACCTGCTGCTGTTGTGAACATTGCTGCGCACGTAAACACCTTTGCAGGAATAATTAACTGCTGCGGTGTGATAATAACTGCGAGGTGCAAACGATTCTTTAAGAGTGATTTTTTTTACGCTTCAGCGAATGGTGCGTGATAAATTTCCTCCATGGCGGTGTGTTTCTTGCGCAGGAAAGATTCAAGCCTTCCTTACTGAGATTATTTTTGGACGCAACTTGAAAACACTGAAATATCGATCGTCACAAACGGCTCGGCAGCCATCACCAACATGTGCTGCCGTTGAATCACGCCCCGGGAGTAATTAATGAGAGCATCTTTCGTGGCGCCTTTTGCCACCAACGCCACTATAGCACGCCGGCTTGATTGACCTCCGGGCAAAATAACCTACCGCAATAATTGCTACACCCACACACAAGCTGGAGCCCGGGCTTGGGGCCCCCAAAACATCGCATCGCATTACTATCGTCCATCGCCCTACTGCCGCCGTTACGTTTATGCTTCCCGGTGGCCACAATCAGCTGACTTCCGTTTTCATCGATCGCCAACGAACGGTTCGTTTCCATCTTGCGGTTTTGTCGTCATCGTTTCGTCACGCATGATTTCCTGCCCTGCCAGAATCCTTCCGCGGCACTCTTAGGTTTCATTTCACCTGTCTGCACCAACATCCTAGAGGTTTTGCTCAATCTTGTAGGCAACCTCCAGAATTGGGAGGGAAGAAAAGAGAGCAAATTTGGGTGGGTTGGATGAGGGTATGCTGTGCTCCGAAGAGGGAAGATGGTCTTTCACCGTGGGGAGATGAAATAAAGTGGAAGCGAGGACGGACACACGGAGATGTTGTTTTTCTTTTCGTCTTCCGTCGAAAGTCCCAACGTCCGTGAACGTGTTTGTTTGGGAGTGTAACGCGCTCCGGTATTTAAGGAAGAGGGCTAATGATTACGATGAGCTTCGTCTAAGATGGTTTGGACGGCAGCATCAACCGCAAACGCCATCCGTCGCCGACGGCACACTACTTTCTTCGGCTGGTCGCACTTGGGACGTTAAAAGCGCCAGGGCAAGGAGACCAGAATGACGATGGGCGGATGAGAGAGAAAGATCATTCAAGTGGCGAGTAGCCCTCCGGGTGCTACAATCGAGTTGTTTCGAGCCGGGCGAGTGATTGGTGTGTGTGTGTGTGTTTGAATGCCGCCGTGAAGCAGTCAAAGGAAAAATCCGCGCAAATAGCCAGAGGGATGGTTCTGCCATTCCCCCCAATTGCTCTGCCTTTGTAGGTGTCCGTCTTCCAATACTCACCCTAATGGACGAAGATTTGTGAAGGAAGCGGACGGATGTCATCGACGTCATCGACAGCGGCATGTTTCTTTTTTCTTCCCTTTTCTCCCCCGAATGGACATCATTTCCATGGCCACATTTCCAGACCATTTCCACACGCAAACATAGATCTCCGCGCGCTCTCGGGAGCCTTGGCTCATTATCTGGATCTTCATTATTTGGGGGAATTTTTCGAACCACGATGCCTTAAAGGCGGAAGTTCAGAGCAGTACTCACGCAGAAACATCTGGAGCAGAGCTCTAACTTTGTGGATCCGTTGCGTGGTATTTGTCTTGGGAGCAATGGACCCATCGCGTTAACTTTCGGCTACTATTACCCCTTTCGCTTCTTGCGTACATTCGTCGACAACTTCCGAATCTTTCATCTCGGAAGGAAACGACACCTGACTTCATGTACAGCATCAAACACACACACACACGCTCGCTTTCGGTTGTTGCTTTTCCCTTCCTTTCTAAGCACTGTAACAAAGTATCAAACGTGTACGCAAACATCAGCCCGGCATGTACAGACCCGACGTAAGATTAAGAAGGCCACGGTGGTCTCCAACAGCACGACCTGGTTCGACGATTGATATCGATTATTTTTTCAAGGTGGCAAACGAAAGTACTGCGAACACGTTTCCTCTGTCGCGTTCAAGGTGCGGCAGCGTTTCTTATCAGCAGGCTTTCCCTTCCTTGGCTCACGTTTAACACTTTTTCTCATCGCCACCCTCAGTCCACCAGTTGCCTGTGCGCCAGTTGCTTCCCAGTGCTGTCGATTGGGTAAATCGATGAGATACGGCTACGTTCTTGGGGCAGAACGTGCAATGTGTACGTACGTAATTTCCGATGGGGTTGTTCTTTACTTCATTTTTTCTTCCTTCTATACCTACCCCCATTCCGGTTTGGTGCAGCAAGTGTCTGGAAGAGCAATTTCTTACCCCATGGGTGTTGCTTGTTAGCTGTCAAGTTGACGTAAAATTTGAATTATCATTTGAATAGTTTGAGCCTTGCGGTGTTGTGTCAAGGTTTTTTTTTTACTTTTTGCTTGTTCAGTTGAGCGCACTGCTCCACAAGTGATGTAATGGATTGATCTTTAATTGATAAATGTTGCACGCTTATCTTTGACAGTTTGGTTGTAGGCGAAACGGCGAACAACAACTAGGTGACAAATTATGCCGGTTAAGTTAGCGACGCGCCAAGAATAGTACTGTGGCGATGAAGAATGTGTTTGAGCATATACTAACATTCCGCAAACAGGAAGCCTGTCCGAAGCTTGAATCATAATCTCCTATCTTAGAGTGTTTTGAGTATATCGCCTATCATTTCGCAAAATGCTACGATTGTAGCAAACTGCATGATTGGTCGAAAATATAAATGAACAATAATGCTCGGCTAATTGTGCCCGTCCATAAATAGTTCTCCCCGCGTCTTACACGTCTTGCGACGGTGGTATAAATCAATCAATTGGGCCAAGATGTAGAAATGAGAAAGAAGGGAGGAGTGTAATAAAAATAACAAAACCCCTTCCCTGCCTGTGGATATTGCAATGACAAGTATTTTAAAACTTCCCGATTGCGACCTTATCATCTATCTTTCGCTGATAGCACCAGCACAGTGTAGAAAATAGTACCCAGCGGTTTGCAAGCAGCTAAGGCAATGAGGTTCGATTTTATTTGAATACCGCCCTTTGCAGTTGTAGATAAGCTTTGTGGGGTAAGGAGAATAAATAGAAAAACTGTACCTTTTTCCTTCGTGAGCTCTATTTAATGCGGTTTGATACGATGTACGGTTAAGTTCAAACGGTATCCCCATCCATCTATCAAATGGCGTACAAGAAAAGAAATTGGTGATCTTTTGCGTTGGTTGAAAAGCCGCATCGGTGTTATCAGTGTCAGTTAGATGACATGTTGGTTGTGACAAGTGGAAGGAGTGAACGAAATGATCGCCAAGTGCATATACGTCAGGTGTCAATTTTAATCGATGACCGTGTTCTATAAATGGAGACGGTATATTGTAGTTGGTAAGCGTCCAGCCAACAGACCGAAGGTGTTCTGAATGGCTTTCCCAACATTCAAAGTTCATTATTATGGCCAAGTTATTGTGCTCCCATTGATTTGCCTCCCATCCGATTATTTATTAGAAGTACGGAGATGCGAGACTAATTTCTAGTGTGAAATTCTTCTATTGAGTATTTTGAGAAGCACTATAAAAGAGCCAGTTAATTGTGTTTGAATTCATGAAATTCATGTAAAACTAATTCAAGATCAGGAGCTAAAATGTTATTCTAAGCTAAAGCAGAAAATGGATTGTATTTATCCACACAATCTATTCAATGTTGCGATTCAGGTTTATTGTGAACATTTGCTATAAATAAAAACCCCTAGCTCGATGACGATAAGCCAAATGAAAAATGTTAAAACAAGAAGCTATAATACACACATCCCTGAGCACGCTCGGTGATAAGCCCCTATGACACACTGCTACGAACGATCTAATGAGGACCGTGACTTGTAAATTTGTGCATTGTTCGTGTACTGTTGGCACTCCTGGGGAAAGAGGAAAAAAATGTCATAATGAGAAGCGAAAATTGTAACGCGCATCTAATCTGCTGCTAGCCGCCCGGGCAGCTTGAATTGACGAATAGGATTTATCGACACTTTTGGGAAAGACCTTCACACATTATCGACTGGAGCAAAGGCGAAAGAAAAAGCCCGAACCGGATCCCAAGAGGCTCTCCAGCCAACTTGGACGCTTGTCATTGTATCGTCACGCGGACACAAAACAAAAACACAAGTACGAGAGGATACGGAAGAAGGGTTATGTTTTGGGGAATTTTGCTTATCTAAATGGGCTCTAATCCCGGCCACCGATAGCTGCAAACCATGAACGGTAGAAGCGCCTGCTCATTGGCAACTCAATGAATGCATACGCTTATCACACCACGCCGAGGGTTGGTGATTGATTAATTCGTTTGATTGTTTGTAGGATTAAAAATGCTGCTCCGTTGTTTGGGAGCGAAAGGGGTGGAGCGGATGCCATACTTTCCTTATCCCTTCTTTTCCCTACCCTAGCCCAAAGCGATGAAAAACAAATGAGAAGCTTTGCTTGGGAAACGGTTTTGATAAAACAGAAACCCAAACCCCATCACGCGCTCCATATCTGTACGTGCGTTTAGATTAACTAGCAAAAGGATCTTTATCTCGTTTAATTCTAAATTTGGCTCTCGAAACCACAAAAGACCCCAATAACGACAAACAAAACCCAACCGTTGGCTACTGTGAGTGCGGGCTACGTTTTAATTTGGGACCGTTCCCGATGTTACTCTGCTCATTCTCGTGTGCGGATGCGTTTGCCACTCAATACTGTAATTAATGCACTTATTGACTGACGGACCGCGGCATACCCCGCCGGTTCAGTTGTGGCTCTCCTTATAATTAATTCAATTAACACCATAACCCGCGGGGTGTTTCAGGTTGCCGCGGTGGCCCCTGGTAGGGTCGGTTTCCTTCGCTAAACGCATATAAATAATAACTTCAACAGGTGACTTCCACCTGCCGGTCCGATCCGACCCGGTTTGCCGGCTTGGGCTTGGGAAAAGCATCGCATTCATAAATTCATCCCATAACGCTGGGCCACACAATCTTGCCAACACGCCAATCATCACCGTTTGGTGGTGTTGGTGGTGCTTCTTTCACTCTGGGCTGCCCTTGCAGTACCGTGGCGTTCGCGGGACCGTAGAATGGTATGTTGTTTGACCCGCGATTTTGATCAAAGCTCATAATTTTCACCTCGTCGCGACCGCATCCGAGATGCGGGATATGGATGAGGAAGGAACGATTCGATCTGCCGGTAATCGACGACCTGCGAGTCCCTTTTACGCACGGGTCTTATTTTCGGCCCCACGCGCGATCCGTTTGTGAATGAAATGTTAGCATTAACATATCTGGAAACCATGTCCGGTGTGTGAGCTCTCTCGGACACTTGGCCACCACCATGCCGGAACGGTTGTTTTCCTTCACTCAGGTACGGTTGGGTGTTTTGTATTTCGGGAAACAATTATTATGAAACATTATAAATTAGAATAATTGCCATCAATTATGCCACAGTGGAATCTCCACGCGGACATGCCTGCAGGTGGGCTGTGCTGGCGATGGGAAAAAGTAACGCTTTCCACCACCAGGAAGCACGTGGTTGTGTATAAGACTGGTACGAAATAGTAGAACGTAGAAGGGGAGGATAAAATAAAGTGAGGACTTCGATTGGAGCTTTTTAAACGGGAGATGAGAAACATGATCAAGTAGCGTCTTTAGGGAGTTGATCGTTGAAGGGTGGGAAGGGGTAAGGTGGGGAGTTTTTCGCATAATCCGACCACGATCGCTCAACACTTCCGCCGATAGGCCAATACTGTTTTAATGGCATTGAAATAATCTTCCTCGAAAATGAGCGATCGAGTTTAAAAATTTGATGCTGGACAGAAAGTAGACGACGAACCCTCCACGAATCTAATGGAGCAAGGGAAAAGGCAGAAGCACCACAAGAGTGGCACAATTATTGGACACAGCACAGCACACAGCAGTTCCGTTGATTTCCGGCGATTTCCGGTCTGATCCCGGTGTGCACCGACCCTCTCCCTCCCCCACCCCCCCTCGATCCCACAACCCTTGGTGGACCGTCACTAATCGATTAATAGGGCGAGAATGATTTAAAGCAGAAAGAAATAAGTTTCGGTCGTATCATATTTTCTCACGTCGGCAAACGCCCTTTCTGTCAGCACAAACGCAAACAATCGCGGACCTGGTGAACCGAGCGGTGTGAAAGAATGGGTATGAAGGTGATCAAAATATCGGTTGTTGGTAGATTGATCAATTATTAATTCTTTATGCAAAATTTACTCCACTTACACCCGCTGGCGTCCTTCTACCCAGTTTGGAAAGATGGGTTGGTGGGTTTGGCGAAAAAAAAATCTACACACAAAACGTTTCCTAACACGTTTCTTCCGTTTTCTCACGATCGCTTACTCCCCCCATCCGAAAAAAAGGGTTGTACGCTTTTTTTTGTTGTTGCTTGGTGTTGAAAATCGTTTTATGGAACCGTTCACGTGAGTGTCGGATGGGTGTGTGTATGTATGTGAGAGTATTTTGTGGCTATTATATGATCGGACGTAATCGAATCGTAATTCTGCTCGGGTGTTTTTCGATAATTTTCTCGAACGCATGCTGCGTCGCATATACCCCGTCATCCCCCATTTTTATGATGTTTTGCCTTAAGGTTTTTACGCTCCTTCATCGGGGAGGGTGTGTGAAGTGCTAAGGAAGAATTGACGGAGAACAGGGGGCGCCTTCATTAGATCGCCGTAACTTCGTTTGATGTGACGGTAATTTGTTTATTGGAATACAAAATCGACTGATAAAGTCAAGTTCGATTGTGACACATTCCCCACGTAAGCCTACACGCCGATAACGAAACGTTGACGATGATGAATAAACCTGTTCTGCTTACACGACGTGCCTCGTCCGATGCTTATCACCGATGGCGACGATCGGTACAAGAAGCTAGCGTTGGACGCATTACCAGGAAAAAACGTGGAACCGTCACTTCCCGAGCCCCGAATCCCCACGTGTCAGTGTGTCAGTTGTGACTCACGGCCACTGTAGTTATCAAGGGCCGTTTTGTTATTTTACACAATCGTTTGAACATTTGCTAGAAGCTCGATGGAACAAGCGGAACAATTAAGGAACATCAAGATCGACCGGGTACGATAAAGGACGAAGCTTACCCAGTGAGCCCACGACCCGATCGTCCTTTCGTGCTATGCTGTATGCTAATCAATGCTGTAAGAGAAGAGCAGGTGTGTTGGTTTTGTTTCTGTTTCGCCCGATGATACGTTTAGCCGGGAGGACTCAGCGCAAGATTAACCGGTCAATAGCCTTGTCATCTTCGGGTGTACGACCACCGTCACCTGCCTCGAATTGATGTGTGTGTTTTTTGTGCTATTTTGGTGACTTAGTGACTTGAAGTAACAAATGAGCACCACTAGAGACCACAACCACCAAGGGAGAGATATCATCGCGGATGTCTGTAATTGTGATTGATGTAAATATTAACCAAATGAAGATCTCATTATATTTACGGTCCTGTGTTCGCTTTCTTCGCAGCGCTAATGAGTAAATTATAAAGACATCAAAGCAGTACCATTTACCAGCCGACACTAATTGGGCCTTGTGTAGCAACGTGTCCTTCGTGCGCGTGTTGTGTTCCTGCCAAACAAGCAACCAAGCAAAGCTGAGTATAATAATAATGATAATGGCGCGAGAATTCGTGTGACAATTATAGTGATAAGTGAGTGAACGAAGGTAATCAATATTGTGTGCGTTGTGTTGGTGGTCGTGCTCATTTCGAAGAGAGAAGGAAAACCCCTGACAACAGAGGACGCAACCGATCGCGACATCGGGTCGCGTCCGTGGTGCAGTTCTGATTATGCCGCTTTTGGTTGCTCCGAGAAGTTCGCATGGAGTGGCCCTCGTAGACCACCATCATCACCATCACCACCAGCTGCATCGTCAGCTGCATCGTGCCGGGAGTATCGTCGAGTTGCAGCAAACCCTTCAACTGCAAGCGCTAGAACCGAACAGAATCGCACCCGAACAGGAGCGTATCATTGCGAAAGCCGCAGAAAGTGCGGTCGATTTCAGTATGTCAAAGTTTAAAGCATCCTCGCGACATTCGCTGTACCGTCAGTTTTACGGTGGTGACGAATCGCCACCATACGAGAAGCCGGAAGAAACAGGTAAGCCGTTTGATTGTACATACAAATCCATCCCAAGCGTCTATTGTGGCTTCCACTGGGTAAGGGTTGCGAATCGGTGGAAGATCCTTACATCCACGTGCCCAGCGAATACCTTCAAAATAGATCATCGGACGAGTCTATCAAATAATCGTTTTAAAGCCATCGACAAACGATCCCCGGGATGGGTCCGGGACTTGAGAAATAGGGATTTGTTTTCTTAAAGACTTCCTGCCCTTCCGGTCGGGTGCTCGCAAAACCCTTTCGGTGTAATACGACTCACCCCGAAAAGGGTATTCTGCTTCGCTTTACGCTTGACGTTTGACGTTTGGCTCGTGTCAGCAACAGCAAACATCAACAACAATCTGGTGTTGTTGCGCTTGTTGGGCAACTAAGTTGGTGTGGTTGCGTTGTGTGAGTGTTTTTTTTTTATGTGCGACATCGCTCTCCACCTATGAGAGCGATTATATCCTAGCGAGCGATAGGGAAAAAGGGAAAAAAGGATAAACCAGTGCTAAAGCAAGTAAAGCAATTCCTTTTCGAAGCACTGGGGACGTAAGTGTTTTTTTTTGTCTCGCGCTTCCTTTCATGCTCAAGTGCATAGGACAGCTCACAAGGATGTGAACATTGGTACCAGAAAAAAGGGGTGCAAAATAGAGGGCGAAAACAACCCTTTGATTTATTTAGCAACCGATGACGCGACGACGACGCCACCAACCAACCAAGCAGTTCCCGGCTCGTGCCTGGAGGAAAGGCTGTGATTGCGTATTTCCCGTACGGCGTATCATCGGAATTGAGAAATCGTTTATTATGTTAAGTTACCCCCGGCAATCGAGGCAATAATGTTCTTCACTCCTCCTCCCCTTCTCCCTCCATCCCTCCCTCTACAACCCGTAGCGTAAAGTCCAGTGCCTTAGCTAGCGTCAGTTCATTCCACAGGTTTATTTTTATGTTGGTGGTCGAGAAAAAAAGAGGGGACACTTTTTGAATTTATTTTTTCTTATGAAGAAAAAGGACCTTTCCTCTCCAGATCCTTGTAAAACCTTGAAAGGAATTCTATGTTGGACGCAGGTCGTTTTTTTTTTGCTACATTTTATTATTATTTGATTTGATGATGTGAAAATTCAACCCGGAAGGAACGGGCCATGATCGACGAGAGTGAAAACTCGCACTCAGCTCGGTCGAGTGGGGTGCATATATTATCCTGTGCCCATGAGTGCGTTTGGTGGTGATGATTGTTATTTAAATAGCGTGGCGTATGGCAGCGGCAAGGATCACGCCCCATACGTGCTGAATGGGGTTAGCACACACCACGGGGGATTTAAAGCGAGACGTGGAAATGGAACCACCGCTGCTTCGTGGGAAATTTTCACAACAAGTGTCCTTACGAGGGAGCCGAAGGACGAACGATTCGTTACGGTTGGCTTGTTGCGAACTGCGACATTGTACAATTTGTAGCATTCTGATTTATTAAACTTTATTGCGCTTTTCCCGACCTAAATGAGTAATAAATTTTACATTCCACTCGTTTTAAACTTGGATGGGAGTGTTTTGAAAGGGGGTGGAAAGACAACAGGTGATACTCGCACGGGACGACTCCCCTTTTCCAGATTGATGGACACCGCTGCTACATGGCTGACAGGTGACGAGGGTAGTTAAAGTTTACTCTTGTTTGCCAGTGACCACTTGTTTTGGGATACCTCATAAAGACTTACCAACCGAAAATTGATTATATCTCGAGGAAAATGTTTTCCACGTACCACACTAAAGAGGGGCAGGGGGAGTGCATAGTGTAACCAATTAGCCTGCGGTTGGGGCTCTGGTTCTGGTCCAGATCCCGATTACCATTTCGTTAGTTAGCAGCACCGGGAGTGTCAGATTTTGATTCGAATCTAAACCGTTTAAAATTCATACAGCTCACAACCCCGAACCGGATTGCCTATCAGGGTGCGAGCATCAGGGGCGCATCATTCACGCTATGCTGCACGCTCGCTTAACATATCATTTGCATGCCTTTTGCAGCCGGAGCTTCTGCTGCCATCGTGATCCACATCGTCCTACTGTGGCGCAATTAAAATATCGTTATGACAGTGAAGAAAATGCTCCACACACACACATACGTTCGGGGTCAGACTGTTTTACTGCTTCGTTCCACAGGGTTCGTGTTCTGTAGCGCATCTAGTACGGACGGGCAGTCGCTCTGTCTGCTGCTTGGCTCACCATTATTAGCCGCGTCTTCTTAAACAAACATAACACTTTCTCGGCTCGGCAGCACGCCTTACCATGGGCAAATGATCCCGGGTACCGTGAGCTACCGAACACACAGGAAAAGAGTAAAACAGAGGGAAGCTCCTCCTCTCACCCTGCCCACCATTGCCGAACGTGGAGTGGGCCCTTGCTAAATGACGCGAAAGCGACGCCGAGCAAAAATAACGATAATTAACTCACATTACATTCGGAAAAAAGGCGAAGCTGGCCCGTAGTAGGGAAGGGACGGGTTAATTTAAATACCCACACCGCATCGTTGCCCGTTGCCGGATTCGCACCAAAACTGCACCGCAAAGTGTTGCCGCAAACGGTGTCGGTTTAGTCTCAGTCGATGCAATCCGCAATGCACCATGGCTAGTTAAACATGCATAACTGTGCACCCTGCAACCCTGGCAGGTTGGATAAAGCATACGCCCCTTGGCGTTGTAATGGGGGATAGAACGATGGACCGGCGAGGGAGGGAGGGGAGATGAGGAGAGGAATTGTTGCATACATGCATCCCATTCCTCAGACCTTCTCCATTTCCTCCACCACACACACACAATGCGTCCACAATGACTTAACAATAAATAAAGTAATGAATAAAAAATAATAAAAATTAATTTAGTCTCTCCCTGCCTGTTTGGCAAGCGTTTCGTTCGCCGGTTAGCGCCTTCGGTCTTGATCGCGTTTTGGTCGCTTAATTCTTTTCCCTGTACGTACTGTCCGCCCGTTTCCGCTTTTGCCTTTCGTCATTTCGGGAGGCGCTTTGTGGGACAGGTTTTGTCAAGGTGCGACGTGAATCGTCAGACACGAATATACGTTCAAAGGAGTTTTTTGTTTGTTTCTGTGTGTGGTTATTTTTTGTATCATTTACACTTTTCTTAGCATACAAACACACACACTCTCAGCTGCGTTTATATAAATCAAATGATGAGTTTTTCGGTTGGTAAGCGATGGGAGAATTATGGTGTAGTGAGGATAGTTTTACATAGAAAAAAAACAGATATGTGATTTTTATTTCGGGCCCACACAAGACGAAGATTTCATGCGAGAGGATGAGTAGAGAAAATGTAAAACTGTTTTTGTTGCTGCTGTGTTTGTTTTTGTTTTGCTACATTTCAATTAATGTGTTTTTTTTTTGTAAAGTTTGAGATACAGACAAAAAAACCCTTTTTCCATTTATAGCTTCATGCAGATCGGGTTTGTTTTTGTCTTTTGCAGTTATGTATTTTTTTTGGAAGGTAATTTAGAGCAAGCTGTCGAAAATGATCATTTCTTGCGACACTTTTGCATGCCATTACGACCGATCGGTTTGTCAACGTAAGAAGAATACAAATGTAAACGAGAAAACATATTCGTAATTATGTCGCACGCTGATGGACCCGCACGCTGATAATGATCTCGTGCTGTCACATAATTATGTTTTCATCCCCTCCGACGCTTTCGGGGGACTCTCATCATTATGCCGGAACGAACTCGGGTGACATTCAAATGAGCAGACAGCTGGGCTTGGTAGGGCTTTCGCTCCATCTTGCCACCAATTATGGCGTGCGGGATTTTCTCTCGCTGAAAAGGAAAGAAAACGCTAACCGGAAAAACAAAACGAGATGAGGGAGGTTCCAAAAATTATGACTTTGGGTTCGAGATGTGACAATTGGTGGCAATGTCCGAAGGGTGACACTGTCTGTTCGGAAGAAATTGAAATAAAGTTCAGATCGGACGGATGCTACGCAGCGATTCCAGTGCCATCGTACGTGTGCATCGTAGGTGGCAGGTCCGGAGAGGTTAATAAAAATTCATCGCGGACGGTTTTGACTGCCGGGACAATGTCTTGTGACATTGTTTTTTCCTTTATTTCACCTTCGCTCCAATCCGGCTTCCAGTGTTTCCCGGCACGGAACGGTGGTTAAAATAATTGCTTGTACTATTTGACAATTTTTATTCCACTTTTCTCACTTCTCCGTCGTTTATCATTGTCGTGTTTCAAAAACACATAAAATTTCGTTACCAAAAATCCGTCGAACAGATTGCCGGACACATGGGTACAGAATGCTTGGAAGTACCGAAGAGTTTGGACAGAACATGGGCATGCGCGCGAAACGCCACGCAATCCACCTGATCTGCCGTTTCTTCACCGTGGAAGAAATTATTACAAGCCCATAAAACCAGTCCAACGCCGGGACCGAAAGTCGTAACAATTGCGCCCCCAGCTGGAAACGGAGGGCCTGTCGTGTTTCCGTTTTGTGCTCGCCTTTTTTCGGATGTCGTAACGCCACGCACAATCTAGCCCTCCAAAGCTGTCCGACAACGACAACGACGACGATGAACGGCAAACCCGATCACCGGCGAAGATAAGATCACCCCGAAGGCTTGCGGGTCGCTCAGGTGTGTCGCCCCGGTCGCTGGTCGTTAATTTGTCGCCTTCGGATTGTCATACTTCGAAAAGCGGGAGCAAACAAAACGCGCTCCACAAATCCGTATGTTAATTTGGCGCTAACAACGCATCAATGTGTTTGTGTGTGATTCAAACGGACATTAACACACACAAAAAATGACTGATGATCATTTCCAGCCCGGAAAGTGGTGCAAACTGAACGAATGGAAAATGAAAAAAACCCTCTAGAGTGGCTTCATTTTAATTTCATTTCCATTTTGCTCCCACCGGTGTGTAATTATTTATTTCCCACCTCGTAAGGTAACTCGAGGAAGGGGAGACGACGATCAGAAAGGGTCTCGGAAGAAGGTCTTTATCTCGATCGGTTGCCTCGCGGGAGTCCACTCCCGCGGTAACGTGAAACTGGTGAGCTTCCGTGAAATTAGAGGTGTAAAATTCCAATAATTGCAGTCCCCACAGACGTCGGTCCATCCGTCCGTTTCGTAGTTTGTCCAACGAAATTAGGCACGTCCACGATGGGGGCAGCCGAGTTGGTAGCATCATCATCAGCCTGCCAATCGCTATAAATCGCGGCCACGCGGAATTAGCGTATTAATCTTGTTGGTTGTCCAGTTGCGCGAGATCTCGATCGTGGCGCTGGTCCCAGAGGCGCTACGATTTTGGGTTCGAAATTCATTTGTACCGACGTTCGTTCCATCCCAGGGTTTCCCCGGTTACTCCCCGGGAAAAAGGGAAGAAACCATCGTTGAGAGTTGAATATTCAAATTTTAAATTTGATTCGAGTCATCATCATCACCATTTATCTCCGATGTGCCTGGTTGGTGTGAGATGTGATGAAGCTGGATGCGATGGGGGAATGGAATGATAGAATCCATTGAAGCAGTCTGAATGTCTCGAGCAAACCCGAGGAAATTGCTTCTGTTTGTGTTCTCACGCAGCGACAGGAGCGTACGGATTGACGAGATTAGTCTGCTTTATGGCTGGTTTTGGGGAGCCTTTTGGGTGTGGAAACATGATCTTGATACGGAATGGGAATGGGTGTCTGTGCCTCTTTATGTTCCGGTGCGAAAGAGGATAGTAATAATTTCGGAAAGACTTTTCCACTGTCCAGCCGCGTCGTACCGCGATTTCGTAGTAGTTTCGTTTTAATATTTGAATATGCTCCCGAGCGGATGAGCGGAAGATGTGGAAAGAGAACCCGGCCAGAAGGTGATCAGCCCCGATGGCAAGCGAATGGCAAAGCGTCCCTTGTGGAAGCGAACGGCATTGATCACGAGATTTTTGAGCTGCAAGAGTGCGCGCGCGGTTGTTACCGCCGTATTGTTGACGATAATTACGATAATTTGGTACTTCCTGCAGCATGCGCCTCGCATTCGCGGCCTCTCGACAGCAATACGATAATCTGGTTCGACTGGTTGGCTGACTGGCTGGCTGGCTGGCTGGCTCGATGAATGGATGGATGGGAAAAACAAATTATCCCAAGTGCTTTCTGAGCTTGTGATTTGATCGAGCGTATGTTATTCTGCATGATCTGTTTTTCGTTTTCTTCACATTTCGCTGGCTTCCTCGTTCTCGATATTAAATCTGTTCTTTTCTCCGTTTGCTTTCAATTCACAGAACCCGCCGAGCCGGAAGGGCGCGAAAAATCCTTCGGTAAGTAAATATCGTCAAACGCGAAATTAAATCCCGCGTGTGCACCGAGAAAACCCAAATTGAAACGTAAAGGTGAGCGAATGAGCAGGCGCGCGCGCGCACGCTCGTGATCATCGCAACAATCGCTCGCAAATGATCGAGGAATCGATCGAAAAAAGTAATTATAAAATGAAAGGAAAACGAAAGATTTGAAAGCCCGATAGGGGCGGGAAACGTTCCTTTTGGCACGACAACACGACACACAATTACACCGCCACGTATACATCCTTCGCTCGTGGGAGGATTGTCGAGCTTGGGGTTGTTTTTTGGTGGGAAAATCGTTGTCTCCAATGGAAAGAAAACACGATGGGGACGGAGGGAGGAAAGGGAGGAAAATAATCCCAAAAATCGAGGTCATATGTTACGGTGGGGAGGGCAGTGATTATGTTTTGGCGAAACCATACCATACCAGTTTCGCTTTATCGCGAATAATGCGATAATGCTTTATTTTTTGGGTCGAAAAAAATAATCTGCATACAGCGTCGCGCCATCAACAGATCGGTCGATCGGAACCGTGAGTCGCATGGTTTGGGAATTATGTTCTTTTTGTTTCGTGCTGGGACACGAGATAGGCGACAACACGATTCGCGTGTGAAAAGCGTACAGCGAGCGCACATCTCCCATGCGCGGTTATTGTTTGTAGCAAAAAGGGTATAATTTTTCTACACCAGGCCAGGCAGGGATGTAAAAAGCTTAACCAGAGCTGCTACACACCAGTAATGCACTCGTCGCTGTACGTAAGATAGTGTGCAGGTTCGTCGTGTGTTTTCCCCCCCTTTTCGTCCAGTAAAACAACCGAGAATGGAGCGATAAAGAGAATGAGTGAATATTATTTTTAATCACAACATCGCGATCGATTGTTTCGCGCAGGCGGCAAAAAAACGACTGGTGGAACGGTGGTTGGAACGCAACCAGGACACTGTGGCATCCTTTGCGAATTTTATCCATCCGACGTCACCACCGTTCCAAGGGTTTCGCGTTACTTTGCTGCAAGATATTCATTTTTTCACCTCTTATTACGGTTCTCCAGCGTATCAGAACGTAATATCCATGGTTAATAAAATGTGAGCATCGCACGAGTGAGGTTCTGTGGCCTTTCTTGGTTTTTTTTCGCTCCTCAGCATGTCCTGCATCCTCTCTCAAACAACCATCGGTTCGGTTGCTCATCGCACGGATAATGAACTTATTTTTTTAGTGCACTTTAATGGACAAAGTTGAGGAAGATTTAAATTTAATAATCATGATGTTGGTTTGAGTATTTTCGGATTTATGTTGTTCTTTGCCGTTTAGATAGAATCCTTCTAGCGACGTGTGACGAGTGTCCTTCCCTTCGAGTCGAACCCACATACACCTTACTTTTAAACTTCAATTTGGCAGTGGATACAAAATTAGCAAGTAAGCGTATATTAAATGTGATTATTATTTGTCCATTTTCTGTTTTGTTCTTCCTTTTTGGGGTTCGCACACAATAGTTTACCCTCTTTCTCTCTGGCCCGATGCGATGGGAACTAATAAAACGAATCATGCCGTGTTCGATGTGGATGCACTGTAGCAGTTGCATGAAAAAAAAAAAACACATGATCGATGCTGTTGTGGCTCGACCAATTGTTGTTACTCTGTGTTGATAGTGGCGCATGTTTTTTTGTATTTACGGTGTACGTGTGTATGTTGCCCCTTTACAGCGAAATATCACAGTTTAATGAATTCATTTATTATTTAATTTGAAGTTGCAATTTGTAATAATCTGCAACAAAAGCGCACACGTTCCCTTTGGCCGGTTCGGTTCTGTGATCCGTGTTTTGCCGCAGCAATCGCACGGCAATCGCTCAAAAAGCACTCTAAAAATCAACGATTTTTTGTATTGTTTTTTCGAAAAGTAAAATCATCTACAAATTTCGCGAAAGTGTTTTGACAAATGGATGTTTACCGCCGGCAGTGATCACCGGTGACCAATGCAATGGAGCAATAAAAAAATCATTTAATTTAAATTATGATTTATGCCCTTGCAAGCGTTGGTCCAGTTTTGATTCGAGGCTTAATTTCATGACCAGATTACCCGCATGGGGAAGCGAAGGTGACGCTGTGTTCAAAAGGGTTCGTTTCCTTAACCTTACAAGGCCAACCCAAATCACCGCCTTCGAATTTTGGGGGAGGACTGGGTTGATGAAGCGGGAAGACAAGAAGTGTTCCCATAAATATTTTGACAGTTGCTTAAAGCAAAGTTTTATGACTCTATCCGTGACGTGGTATGCCGTGGTGCTTTCAGACTTTAAAAAGGCGCCGAGCATTGAGAGCGGTGTAAAAGTAGCAAGCGCCACCGCCCAATGATGACCGACAAAAGACGACGATTCGCGGTCCCTTTTTGGCGAAAGATTCGTCTCCCGTAGTAGATGATAATGATGGGCAGCGTGTTTAATTTGCAGACGCGATCTGTAAATCAGTGCCTTCACGAGTGCCGCCTAGGACAACAACGGTTGGTCGATACTTTGTGTGGCAGCACCCATCGCCGGGTTCATTCATGTGGTCGAAGGAGATTGCTTTAAAAACAAAATGTACAAAAACATGAACCTCATTTAGAGGAGCTTTCGTTTGATGGAAACACAAAAAAAACGTGGATGATATGTTTATGCTTTAACCAAACAAATGAATTAACAATTTAATAAAACTTTAGATTAATAATCTTTCATCCATTCCGCAATTGGGTGAACAGAGCGGTCCATCGGCGAAGCTTCATGCTGTGTACGATAAAAACGGAATGCGTCATGGTGTATTGTAATCTGCATGGTTCGTTCACCTCATTATGTACGATGGACATCTGTTGATTCATGCTTTCTTGGGAGAACGCCACTAAGAAGCCACCGTTTTGGGGGTAACAAAAGAAAACCAATAGATAGGGCGCCCCCTCCCATTAGCTTCACTGGTCCCGTTTCTAACGCAAAAAAGCCATCTTTTTGACTATGATCTAGAAAACCCTTGTAGAGGGAACTCTTTTGAGAGAGAGGGGGACAGGGAGGGAAAAGCAGTGCTTTGCGGCCCCATATTCAACGCGTTGGCATGACTGAGAATTGGCTAAATTTTTCCACATCATTTCCGATTTAATTCAATCGACCCGGTACCCTTACACACGCGCCCACCATCCCTTTCTGGGATGCATACGGGGTTTTTCCCATCGTCGTAAGATTTTCATTCATCCCGGTCATCGTCGTTTCAGTTCTTTTTTTCTTTCACCCCAAAACCATATGATGATTTTCAAATTG